>BMAV01024831.1:164677-199748 GCA_019973955.1 Trichonephila inaurata madagascariensis
GAAATGCCTAGTTATTCCCACGAAATGCCTAGTTATTCCCACGAAATAACTTAATTATACACTTTAACGGTAGCATATATATAGAGAGAGAGACATTGTGTGGAAGAAATGCCACGGTATATTTACATCTGTACGTAGATACTTGGTAGAAAATATCCACAACAAAAACTACTCCTTGGATTTTTTTTTAAGTAAATATATGTTTCAAGTTTGAAAATATTAAAGCTGACATGAAGACAATGAGTCCTCAACGAACAATATTTTCACACAGAGCCATTTGATGCGAAAATGAACATTCTTACAATGCATTTTCAAACAAGTACTGCAAAATTTTTGCAGTGGAATAAATAATTACTCATGCAATTTTAAAGTGAAAGAGTTCAAAAAAATATAAAACACAATTTTTTAAAACATTTTTCCGATTGAAAAATCAAGTTACTTCATATTATATACACACATAAGCAATTAAGAATGAAAATGTTTTTTTCTAGTTAATATATTTTACCGAATTTAGATTCATTACAAATCTGAAATACAAAATGTAGAAAATAGGCTCGATATTTAAGAGAAGCATTTACAATTAAAGTGCCTGAAATCAAACGTTTCAGATGGTTAATAAGGTCAAAGATATAATCAAGCAATTATAATTAAACCTGTTGTTGCAGTTAGAGCATGATTTTGTATAGGACACTTTAGATAGAAGAGACAGAGCGATTATAACAATAAATTCTCTGATGTGATGATATATATACGAGTGTGCGTTCACAGGCAAATTTTTAGGGGCGCCAAAATTTTCGAGGCGGCAAAAATTTAAAATCAATCTTGTTTTTAATCAACTGTAAGACTTTGTTTTTTTATTTTTTTTTAATCAAATTTTAATGCTCCCCCCCCCCCCCCCCCTGCTTTGACAACATCAAGATGTCGATATTAGAAGGGTTGAATTATTTTTTAAAATAATTAATCATGTAAGTAGTAAAATTTAAACATCTAACAAAAAGGCACTAAAAATATTTTCGTTAAGCACAGCATTTATCCATTAACGTTAGATTTTTCATAATTTTTTTTTTAAAAAAAAAATCTAAATGTAGCGTTTGTTTGCTCATTATAACATAATTATACCTTTGCCCGGTTAATCAAAAACTTTTTTTTTAATCTTGCATAAAAATTTTATACTTTTACTTAATGTGAGGTGTAATTTATGTCTAAATTCAATATCAAAATTTAATTTGAATCCATTATTATTATCATTTTATAAGGGCGTCAAATTAATTTTTGCTTTGGGATTTATTGAACCAAAACCCGTCTCGTGGCGAACACCCACCCCCCATATCGGGCCCGCCCCCCCCCCCCCTCCCAAGAGATACTCAAACTAGTACGCGCATTTGGGTAACACCATCATAAAACATGCATCCATTGACAACGTGTTGACCTTGCACCTAAGCGGCAAAAGAAGATTTTAATTCTTCAATTACTGGTTAACAAAAAGAGGACATGCAATTCGGAACGAAAGAGAATAAGCAATTCGAATAAATTTTAAGTATATAATCAAACTGAATTTCAGCGAAATATCTGAAATATACACCATAAGTGAAAGAACAATTCACGCAAAATTGATTTTATAATAGATAAAATCGACACTAGAGTTGTTAAATGGGTTAGCGTCAAATCAATTAAAACATCAATGAAATTTATCGAATTTCATGAATTTCAGAAGAAATTTAAGTTCATAAAATGTAGAGAAGTAAAGAATTATATAAATCAACTAAAGCACAATAAAAAAAATAAAAAAAATAATCTAACTCTCAAGAGACAAAACACAAACACGAGAAAGTTATCTCACGTGACCTACTTTCAGCTGAAATCCGAATTTGTTTACTACAATCGAGAACACACGTGCGCCTGAACGCAGACTTTAAAACTTATGAATGAAATGATTTTCTTGCGACATAAAATAAGCTGCTGTCCTCTTCTTCCTCTTCGACGTTTTGCAAAACGGAAATTATCATTAAAAATGTTATAGACAAAATCCATACTTTGAATAAGAATTCCAAAAAACGATCTGTCAAAATTTCGAATTCGGAACTCTAGTGACTTTCGTTAAGAAAATTACGAAGTACATCATATAGTCGTTTAAAAAAAAAAAAAAAAGGGGCGAGTTTAAAAAAAACCGCAATTTTAATCTTAACAAAATAAAATTAGTAAAAAAAACAAAAAAAGAAATATACAATATTTTTCAATATTAAATTTTTTGAAAAATAACATCAAAAAAAACCGCCCCCCCCCTCCCCCTCTGAAAGGAATTCGATTTTTCGCCTGATTTCTAATCTTAAAATTAGCTTAAATGTCTAACGTCATAAAATTCTGCTGGCAAGTTACTGAACTATGAAGATGTAAAAAATTGGTCTTCCAATGTTAAATAAATACTCTTAGTTAAGAAAAAAATCAGCTTAACAGCGTTCAAAATTTACTCCAAACACGATATTATTTCGACGATCCAAAAAACCATTTTAACATTTTAAAAATGACAAAGCACTGTTATAAAAATGAATCATTAAATATAGTTGTAAAAAAGTGGACAGTAACAATGTATCAAAATGTTTACATAATTGCACAAAACACATGTGTGACACTTTTTTTTCTTAAACATTATATTCTTTATATATATGTGTTCAACGCATCTATCTCCAGATGAAAATTTGTTCATTTATTAAATTTTACACTGCATAATAAATGAGAAATTTTCGGTAGTTTCTAATTCAATTTCAACCAGCCCCCCCCCCCTCCTTTCTTGCATACACACAACAGAGCTCATCCAAATATGCGCATACCACACATGTGCTTTAACTTAATATGGACTCATTTGTGTGCATAATTTTTAGATGTCATTTTTATAGTGATTTGTCAAAACGGATAGTGATGAGACAGTTTTGTCCAACACATCAGAACATGCAAAAATTCTTATTCTGCAAGGATGTATAGGAGCATACAAACGTTCCTTTCACATTAATACTTGCGTTTTTTGTATAATACTTTTGAACAGATCGCATCTATAAACTTTAATGAGAGCTGGGGTAGATAAAAAAAAACCCCGTTTTTCTCCATTTAATGTTCATGAATTAGTGACCTTTTATGTGGGACAGCAGATAGTTAAAAAGCTGTATGCTTTATAACTACAATAACATTTGCATTGGACCATTTCCCTAAATGAAAAGTACACTAAATATGAAACATTGACATTTACCCATTTACTGCCAACTACGAGATATCTCGTAGTAAGCCTGAGTACTAAAACTGCCAACTACGAGATATCTCGTAGTATGTGCTGCAATTTTAGATTGATTACATATATCCATTTGAATAAGGAATTATTAAAAAAGATGCGTGAAAAATTTATATAAAGCAAAAAAAATTAAGTAAACAATTTTTATTATTAAAATTATAACTTAGACTATTAGATTATAACAATAATTATATTTATATGTAAGAATGTGTATTCCAAAAGTTAAAAAATATATATATTTTTATTTTTGTTGTTTATGATGAGCTTTAAAGCAAGGATCAACGCTAAGTGCTGGGTTGTTGGGACACATTGGACAAAAATGCATGTCTCATTACATTTTATTATTATTACTACAACGAATTATATGGAACGAGCAATTCGGAGATCTATACGTAATTGTGATAAAAACGATACTTACATTCAGAAATTTTTGGAACAGAATAAAACGTCTCAAGATTGAGGGTTTTTTCACTTTTAAAATATTCGTATGTAATCATCAAAACTATTAGCTTTGGATGCAAAATTCACAAATAGTTAATAAATAATAAACGCTTTAAGAAACTAAAAATAAGGAAAGGTCCGCCTTTGAATAACTACGTAACAATGCGTGGTTACACGTATTGTTTAAAATACAATCTCTCTGAAATTAGTCTTAATCCACATAAAAAAATGTTTCACACATACACTGCTTAACTTCGTTAATATTGCGTAAACCATGTGTTCCAATTTCTGCGCTGCGTCACCAAAACACCTGGTAAGCATTATTTTCATAAGCAGGTTTTATTGTAACTTAAAAACAATGACGACACTGCGAGGGATAAATCTACATGATTTTTGTTCCCTTCCACCCCGTTTAAGATCTCATAGAACATCATTAAAAACAGCTTTGCCTTGCCGATTTCTTAATGAAATCAATTTAACTCGCCATTAAAAAGCTTTAAAATATTTCGCCTTTCATATTCTCTAGTTCCTAAAAAATACCAAATAAAAAAATAGCCAAATGTGAAAAATATTCTTGCATAAAATAAAAGATAATGCTATGCTTAATAAAAAAACTTCTTTAAAAAAAATTATTTCTCACTTCCTTACTGTACAAATTTATGACAAATTGCTATGCATCCTATAGCACGGTTTATACAGATTATTCATGTCCCCAAAATGAAGGTGTTGATAAATTACAAAATTAACGTACTATACGTGCTTATATAGGAAAGACACTCAGCACACTCTTTTTTTCAATTCCTTCTACTAGAGTTTACAATATCCCTATAAATATCTTGTTTAAATTTTCAATAGCTAATAAAATGCTTTCTATTCATCCATTTAAATTCTAATGCATTTTTTAACTTGTAGTGGATTATACTTGATGTTAATATAGTTTTTTTAAATATTAATCCATTAGTTAAAATTTCACGAATAAATAGTAACAAACAAAAATAATAGTCTAACACTATATATAGAAAGGAAAATCGTTTTCTATTTTGCCAATTAATATTGCGATTCTGTCATACGTATATACATATTTATATTACCGTAAAATCCGGCGTATAACGCGCACCTATACTTTCAAATTGCATTTTTAATTTTAGGTATGTTCACCGTATAACGCACACCACGTTTTTAACGAAATCTAAATGTGAAGATATACAATATTTAGTTTTGAAAAATTTATTCTAGATATTTTTCCCAGACTTAAAAATAATATATATCTAAACAGAACTTTTTTTTTAGTTCATGGGGGTATGTCTTTTCCCTTTAACAGTATTTCGATATGTGCAGAAGTAAAAAAAGATTTTATACTCATCTCTTTTGTTATTTTTAAAGCTGTCGTTTTTATACCCGGCGTATCACGCGCACCCTTATATTCGATCATATTTTTTGTGTTCAAGTGCGCGTTATACGTCGGGTTTTACGATAATTGTAATTATTTAATAAAAACTAAACATTTTTCTTTGTTGACCTAAGTAGGAATTTACTTTAAAAAACAATTTTTATATTACTTGTTTTATATGGTAGATACGTTCCTTAAAATACCGTAAAAAAATTGTGTAAAAAAATACATGCGACATACGGTAAATTTAGGTACATGTTCCACACAACTTTAAAAAAAAAAAAAACGCAAAATTTTTTGGAAAAAAAAAAAAACTTAAATATTTTCCAAAAAAACTTAAAAAAAATTTTAATTAAAAAAATTTAACAAAATTTATAAAAACAAAAATTTAAAATTTTTTAAAAAAAAAATTATTAACAAAATTAAATTTTTTAAACGCAAAATAAAAATTGAAATTTAAAATTAAAAAATTTAAAAAAATTTAAACCTAAATTATTTTATTAAAAAAAATTTTTGATGTTTTTAAAATTTAAAAAAAAGTTTTTTATTAGGGGCCTTTTTTAAAAAAATTTTGGATAAATTTTTGATTTTGTCAAAGCTAATACAAATTTTATCAGGGCCTTTGGTTTCCAAAGAAAATTTTGTTTTCGCCTTAAAAATAAAAAAATTTTTAAATTAGCGGCCTTGGGGTTTTAAAAGGTTATAAAAAATTCGTTTCCGCAACAAAGGGGACTAATGACTCTTTAAGTTTTAGCAGGGTCAATAAAGGATCCCGGAAAAAAGAAAGGGGGGGTTTTTTTAAATTTATTAAAAAGACAACCCCCCTTACACGATTCAATAAGGCCAAGGGATTTAGAAAGAATTTTAAAAGTCGCACCGCAAAAAAGGGGGTTTTGGGACGGACCCGTAAAATTTTAAACCAGTCAAGGGGAAAAGGAGACCCCGGACCCTCCCCCCCCCAAATACCACCCAACGGGGGGCTTTTTGGTTCACAGATTTAATGCATGTAATCAACCCTCTCTACACCCCAGGTCCTTCCAGGGTACCCCCCCGCTAACCCGCGGAGGAGGGAAAATTGAATATTAACGTCGCACTTTAAAGCTACACGAGGGTTTTTGGGAAAAACGGACCACGAAATTTTTAAACCCTAGGGCCCAAAGGACGGGGACGACCCCCGACCCGGCCCCCCCCCTCCCCTAACTACCACACCAACGGGACAACGTTTCACCCTCTCAAAGATTTAACGTGCATCGCCCCCCACAGGGGGGGGCCTTTATGGTATTGTGCTCGAACTCGTGACAAGGAAAAGCCACGACCCGATGCCTATCCCAAATTTCGGTTTTACCGCGGACGCCACGAGTTCGTGTCAATAACCACTGTGGCGACTTGCACAACAGTAATAATCCCTAAAGGGAAATTTACGTGAATCTTCAGTCTGTAAATAATTTTGGCCGATTGCGGAGCCCCGGAAGCGGTGGTGTGCCTACCCACAAAATAGAAAATTTTTTTATGAATATCTAAAGTTTGTTTGTCGTAACATATCGTAATAATAAATATTTCGAAATTGAAGTAAGGACTGATATTTGAACTGTGAAAACGCAACCAATACGCGACAACCACTAAGGCTAGCGCGGCCACTCTTGATATGGAGAACTAAACCATTTTTAAAAGGATCAAAATATTGTTAAACAATAATATATCTGTATTTTTATCCTCGTGAAATGTTATTCATTGTGTGATAATCTTTAGCTCCTAAACAAAATCCAAGGACAACGCGACGAACTTAAAAATTATTACAAATTTGATTAAGTGTTTGGTTTAATGGCGGTTCCGGCTAAGAGAGTTGCGTCTTATTAATTTTTTAAAGGAAAGCCACATTTATTATATGTATACCATTTTTGCTTATATAGATGAAATATTCTAAATCTTCAATAATAAACCATTATTCAACCATAAGCAGTCCATTACCATTAAACACAGCCAGATTGATACCTTGATAAAAAAAATATTCCAACCCAACAAGTGACAATTATCCACACGCACTTTTATAATTTCGATGAAAAATAAACATAAGACAGAAATTGTGTTTCAATTTAATTTCTACAACTGTATAAGCAAAAGAGACGGTGATTTCATAACTGAAAAGATAGCATCAAAACAGGGGAAATTTAGTTATCGACTAACAAAAAGCTATCAGTGAAGTTGACTTTGAAAAATACAAACAAGTGTGTGTCTGTGCGATATTTAAAATAAAAATCCCTCAAATAAAAAAGCTAGAAACGCGAAATTTTCATCTAAGCTTTAAAAAATTAGAAATACAAGGACTCAGAATTTTTTCCACATTTAATAATTACGAAAATCTTGAATCGGCTTCCTCATCATTTAAAAAAACCAGTTTTAGTATTGTATCTAACACATTACAAACTGATATTTCTTCTATTAAGATTAAGAAGGATCTAGTATATCTGAAATTTGTTGTTGAAAATAACAAAAACAAAGTGTTGTAAAAAGACTGTAAATTTGAAACAAAAACATCCTGTGCTTTAATATTAAGCAAATTAATACTTTTAAGTAAAATGTATTTGAAATGAAGCAAAAAAAAAAAAAAAAACTCCCTTTAAAAATTTGAGGCTTTGGTAATTTAATTCGGCCGATGAATTTAAGATGGATTAATGTCCCTATTTGGGACGGATTAAGAATTTAAAAAAAAATTCCCAAAACGAAACACTATAATATCACATGTGGTAATTAATAGCAGGATTTCACCAAACACCTGGATGCTTCATTCCAAACGACAATTGATTTGAGCCTTGCATATAAAACCTGCAATCCTTAAGCCACGTAATCATAGCTCTGGTATTACACTATTGCAAAACGGGTTCTTTATATATAACTTTAAAAATATAATAGTTAATATAAAAAAATTCTGTATGGTTTTTGAATAAAAGATAAGATTGTTCAAGTATGAATCGATTGTGTAGACAGAATATCTGGAAATTAGGTCTCGATTTCACAATCATTTGACTTGGGTTACAAAATGGAGTAATATAATCTTCAATAGGTGTCAATCTTAAAAGTAGTCACACTAGAACACGCGAAGTTCGGAAGAAAAAAAAATGGACGGCAAGCTCAGATGTCCCCAAGAGATAGCATATTCATTTTTGGACAAGTTTTACAAGGTAACCTACCCTGAACTTTTTTTGGTAGAACAAATTAGTATTCTAATGTCTTTTCGTTCAATAACGCTTTGTTCACAAATTAATTATATAATGACTTTAAAAATATAAAAATGGTTACAGAAGCAATTTTTTTTATGTGTAACATCTTTCCTCTCGGTTGCTGGATATTTGTGGAAGTGATTTCGTGAAAAGGGACGGATATGTGTAACAGGATGTGACGTAAGCGCGCGCTTCTTGATTTGACCAATGAGAGTGCGTGGCTGTGTCTTTTCGCTACTCTCGCATGGGGGTCCAAATCTAGTAGCCATCAAGCACTTGACCCTAAATCCGTTAGTCACGATATTGGGGGACATAAGTGCGGCAGAATGCTTATTTGAAAATGGACAAACAGTGATTTCGGTGGTCGTGTACATCTCTTCGAAACAAACGGTTAAAAAAAATTAAAGATTCCTGCATTTTGTACTTTTACCATATAACGAAGGCGGTTCTGCTCTTTTAAAAAAATTATCACTCGCTTCCCCTGATTTTGAGTGGTGATTTTAATTTTAACTTCAGTTTGCCAAAAGCTGAGCCACTCATAGCTTTTATGAATGAACTCAAATGAACACAGAATGTTTCGACTGCTAACAGTGGTACTGTTATTGACACTGTTATTCAACGGTTTTTAAATACTTTGAAATCACAAGTATGTGTCATATTTTATAGTTATCATAAGTATTGTCTCCGCTCTTCCCCAAATTGAACAAGAATAATTATTTTTGATAAAATATTGCATTACTCCTTTTGTTAATTAAATACAATTTTCATTAAAGATAAAATTATTAGAAAATTATTTCCAATCATACCCACGCGGATTTTTTTTTTAGGAAAAAAGTTAATATTGCGTATTTACTACGATAACATGTCAGATGTTACACATCTACTGTAAGACTTTTTTTTGTATCATTTAAGCTTTCTATTTAAGAGTTCTATTTACTTTAAGATACATGAATTATGCGATAAGAGTTCAAACACAAAAGACACACGTACCCTTAAAAGCTTACTATTCCGCTATTGAGTCCTTATAATCAAACGGAAGTATATGGGAAAAAATTATATCCACAGCGAAAAGATTGAAGTTTTCATCTATTAAAAAAAATGAATAGTTAAATAATTTTCAAATGAAACAGTAATGGATTAATATTTTTTCTTTGGCAGATATTCACATGCATTTCCACGGCTTTTTAGGATCCAACATGTTAAAGAAAATAAAAAGCGTTGCGAAAGTACAAGAGAATTATACGTCAAGTCCGTTCCAAGAAAGAAATCCAAGTTGATTGATTTGACAGAAAATCTATAGTTCCGATTCCTTTGAGATAAAAGTTTACAGCTGAAATAATGGACAAAAGATTTTTCCAAGAAAGGAAAAAGATTTTTTAAAAACACAGTTGCGTGCTAAATAACTAAATGTTTCCAGGGTAATCATAATCAGTACAATAGAATTTCTGTTTTCATAAAAAAATAGCAAGTTTTATTGTTTTTAAACAGAATTAAAATATATACGGATAGCTTTTAGATTTCCGAAACTACCGAATAATAAGTTTAATTACAATAATCAATTTAAACAGAGTAAAGAAGGAAGGAACTGTCAAAAAAAAAAATTCTTAAGTTCATTTCTTAAACTAGGCAGCAGCATTATTGGCGTTTCTTTTACATGCATCACACAAGCATTCTCCGCACAATATCACATCACTGCTAAGTTTAACATAAATGTAAACACTTCAGTAATTTAATTATAACCTTTAAATTAGCTAGAAACTGTAGATTAGTAAATCCGACAACCGACTTTACTAACCACAATCATGCACTACACGAATTGCTGTTTCCCCATTCAAATTTATCTCTACAGACAGAGTTAGAAACCACTATCAGGCATTCTCTTCATTGCTCGGTCGTGCGATTCAAAATATATAATCATCAATTCATTTCTTTGCGGCAGGAACGTCTTAAGGCATGGGCCAACTGGGCCCGGGCCAAGGACCTCGTCTTGTTCTCGACTAAGCCTTAATGAAATCATGATCCGAATAATTTCAATGGTTAAATGTTTTCCAGTTGTGTTCTCCAAAAAACTGGGAATTTGCGAACATATGTCAACTAGTTACATGTGATGATCGTCGTCCATGAATAGGCCCAGGGCCCCACACAGTGGCGCATGTAGGTCCTGGGGTCCCCCCAAAGCCCTTTATTTTTTTTCCGATTGGTTCTAATTCTAAGTGTATAATACGTAAAATTTAATTAAATATTTGTTATTAATGATTAATTTTATTAATTAATGCTATTTATTCAATAATTAATTTTTACTGTGTTTTGTTCCTGAAAATCGACAAAATCAAAAATAACATGATATAAGAATGGTGAACTTTCAACCCCGGACCCCCTGAAAAATTCCTGTGTGCGCTACTGCCCACCACCATAGTCATTACTCACTCAGTCAGTCAAAAGGCAGCAGTCGGTCGAGCCAGTTCGTAAGATTGTAAGTTATACATATTTATTTGCTTTGGGTTATTGTTGGTACGAGCATTTGACAACGTATACAATGTACTCTCTACTTTTAAGGGTTATAGGTGGGCAGTGGATGGCAGTCTATTTTTGGGCATCTGGACTGATACACAGTCCTCAATCCCATATCTTTAAGTCTTTGAAGTGGGGCTTGACTTTCGTGGAATTACACAGTCTGCGATGTAGCATGCAGGCTATTGGCTGCGACGGTGGAATCCGGGAGAAGGGGCTTAAGGTTATCTTCAAGACGTGGAATGTTCATACATGGCTGAGAGCTATGTGGATGCTCTCTCATTGGTTGGAGGTGGAAGTGAGTATAGCCTCTGGCTGGCTGCCCATGGGGATAAGTAAAATTTTAAAAAGTAGAAAGTGGAATACGCTTGCCCAGTGGGGTAAAAGATAGAAAAATAATAAAAGAAGAAAAAATTAAAAATTTAAAAGTTTACTTGGGTGCAATAATTACATAATTATTGCGAGGATAAAGTACCTAAGGCGGGTTGTAGGAATCCAGTAGGATTCTTCTCGGCCTTTGGTATTGTCATTGCAGTTATAAACATCTAAAATTAATCATATTTGCATTGTTTGTAAACTGCAAGTTATTGAAGAAATTTATGGCAACTTTTTGAATGCGAGCTTTGAAACTATTGATTTTTAGAGCTTTGTTAATGTAATCATTTCGCATATAGCGACAAGCTTTTACGACCATTCGAATATAAGAATTTTGCACAGTATTTAAAATATTTATATTAGTCTTAGCAGCATAACCCCAGATGGGACAAGCGTAAGCAATTATGGGACGCATGACGGCTGTATAGAGAAGCACTTTGTTATCTCTGCTTAAATGTGAGTTCCGGGATATTAAGGGGAAAAGTTTAAACATGATTTTCCGGGTTATAGGTGGGGCCTACATTTGAGTAAGGGTCCAGAGTCTATAGAAGTCTTAAGTCGTCCTTTGCATCACGATAGTAAGCTTAACACACTAAACATACCATAACCGGTCAAAAGACCGGTTTTTCTATGGTAGAAAATAGGTATGTATTAAGTGTTGGTATGTTTAGTGTTAACGCAAAACACAATAAATCTATATCCACTCACCTCCATTGCAATATAAAAATACCTATATTCAAATAGAGTCCCCCGCACTTTGAGCTCATAGAAACAAAAAAATATTCGTTTCTAAAAGATCGTATATCCAGATTTTTAATTTCAGTCTTGAGTTGATATTATTTTAACTTTGTTAAGCTTAAAATTTTGTCCACACACTATTCATTAACAGATTATTGTTGCATGCAACTGTTTAGTATTTGCTGGAAATGATGACTTTCTGATAACAGTGCTTTAATTAAATATTTACATTCCAAAATTGCACATCACTATCAGCATGCCCAGCAAAGTTCCCAGGATGTAAAAATTCAGAAAAGCAACAGGAAAACATTCCAAACAATGTGTCGTTTTTCAGATAATGGTGTACACCCCTTCCAGTCAAATAAATTCAGGAATTTTTAAAAATTAATAGGAAAAATTTTAATGTCATCGTACTCATTCAATGAATCATCCATATAAATATTGTCTCGCACGATAAGAAACGAGATAAAAAGTGAAGTATTTACTGAACATCACGTTCACTGTCCATCAATAAATAATATGCAACTCATTGTTTCCCTATTGGCCACAGTACAATATGCCATCTTTTTTTTTTTTCCAAATCCTTTTCACAATCACTCCTTGAAGATCGTTACTTTACAGACGTGATAAAGCACAAAATAACGTTACTTGCGCTGACGTAAGTCAAGCTCATATTGGAAAAACTCGTCAGCTAAACAAAACTGAGCAAGAGTCAACTAAAATTGGACTCTTACTCTCTGCTCTTATAGCCTGCTTTTATAGTTCTCATCAACACGCGACCCTTACTTTTTAAGCTGACATTAATTACAAAATGATTTGAAGCTTTTCCCATATTTTGTACGCAGGAAATCCTATTTTCAAAGAGAAAAATTGCTATTACACAATTTAAACATCTATTGAGTTTTGTTCCGTTATTGAATAAAAAATTGAGTTTGTAGAATAGTTAAACTTTTTTTTCAAATTTAATGCCTTGAAGTTCCTAAAACAGACCAGAGCCAATTTTAAGTTTAAAAAAAGACTTCCGATTGACCTAGAAAACACTCACAAACATGAGAATGTTTCACTGGTAAAAAGTGCAATTTTTGCCGATAACGTAAAGGAACCCATCGCTCAGTTTAATACGATTTCATATTGGGACAATGATGACAAACCATACAATTTTTAATATATATTAAGATGAAATACGTGACATCCAGTGGCGCACACAAGGGGGGGTCCTAGGGTTGCAGACCCCCCCCCAAACCCCTTTGATTTTTTTTCCGATTGATTATAATTCTAAGTACATAGTACGTAAAATTTAAGTATTTGTTATTAATGATCAATTTTATTAATTAATGCTAATTATTTATTCAATAATTAGTTTTTTACTGTTTTTGTTTCCGAAAATCGACAAAATGAAAAGGAGCATGATACAAGAATGCTGGACTTGTTAACCTGGACATCCCCCTTGAAAAATTCCCGAGTGCGTTACTGGTGACATCTGAACAAAACTTTATTCTCCAAATTACCATTTCAAGCAAGGACGTCAGATTTCTATAGACAGCAAACCCTATTCAAGACGAAGTTTTAAATTCGAAACTGCTGAGAATTACGAAGCTGTGCGCGACTCAACCAGTTAGTAAAGAAGACTTCGTCATTAAGTTTTGTACCAGAACTCTTCGCTGTTCAAAAACGAACAAATGAGATTTAAAATTTGCAAAAACCCGATACACGTGTTAAAATGCCAATTGTACGGTTTAAAACCGAAAATCCTTGACTGTTTTTAATTCCCAAAAATTTTTAATCATCAGTCAATATTGTAAAATACTTCGAAAAGCAATTCATCTACTCAAAACATTTACCGGACGAAAATCTTCATTGCATTGCACAGCGAATATTGCAGATACTCCCAGTGAGAACAGCTATTCTGATCATCTTGTAAACAAATGCGTTTGTCATCAACTAAAGTAGCTATAAATAATTTTTCTGGTACTTTGATTTTTTTTTTTGAAGCAATATGCGTGCGTTTCTAATATTGAGTTATAATGTTAAGAAACATTTATAGAAATATCCAAAGTTTAAAGTAAAAAAAAAATATAAATTAAAAGGGTTCAAAAAATATTTAAATTTTCGAAATTTTTAACGGCGAGTGAGTGAATATTAAAGTCGCACTATTCAGCTACTCGATGGCTTTTGGAGACGGACATAGTAAATTTTTTAAACCCTGATCAAAGAGGCGACGACATCTACCGGCGCCCCCCTCTCCCAACTTCCCACGTTTTTGAAAACGTGCACGGATCCCCCCTGCCCGGCGGGTCTTCAGCGGTACTGCGCTCGAACACATGACACGCCGGCCACGAGTCCGTTACCTTGACCAAATTTTTAACGGTGTGTGTGTGTGTGTGTGTGTGTGTGTGTGTGTGTGTGTGTGTGTGTGTGTGTGTGTGTGTGTGTGTGTGTGTGTGTGTGAAGAAAGCAAACTCATATAAAGCTAACAATATGATGAAAGTGACAACATTGTTGAAATGCACTGTATTTTAATCTATACATACATATGAATAAAAATGAAGTGTCTGTTTGTAATTTGAAATTAACAGCTTTTTACTAAGTGCATTTAAAAGTATATTCGATATTTATATCTGTGTGTCTCCGTTTGTTCCGGCTAATCCCTGAAACGGCTGGACCAATTTTAACGGAACTTTCACTGGTAGATAGCTAATGTTATAAGGAGTAACTTAGGCTACTTTTATTTAAGAAAAATATCTAGGGTTCAGCGAAAATAAAATTAAAACCAACGAAATAGTGAACAATATCCAATTCAAATAGGGATTTTTATTTCAATAGGGATTATTTTTATTCAATAGGGATTTTATTTCGCGAGCCTTTTGTCTCAACGATTTCTAGCAGTTAACTTTTTTGTTTGATTAAGTTGCTGCCACTCGCGACATTTCCCGTTCATGTCCTTTGATCTTTATGATTTTACAGTCCTCACCCCATCAACAGTGTCAAAGGTCATGCGTCCGTCCTTCTCACCCCTTGCTCAACAAAAAACAAAGAAAAAAAACAAAAAAGAAACATCGATTCACAAAGTAGAAGAATGACATACTTATAGCCTAGGTATTTCTTTACGTGGAATACATAATTATTAGGTTTTCGTAAACTCTGCGAATTGAATAAACACTTTTGTTAGATTCCACGTGGACGAAGTCGCGGGTAACAGCTATTTAACATAAAATAAATGCATCAGAAAGTAATATTAGCATATTACACATCCAGATACGAATTATTTATATTTTAAGCGTTTATTACACAAAATTTGTAACACTAAGTTACTTTTGCTGAACAGAAGGAAGGCGTTTTCAAAAATCGACCCACAAAAGATATACGGGGTGTTATAAATAAAAAAGAAAACTTTTTTTTTTTTCAGCGCGATTATATCTACAGACTTAAAATTTAGCAAACATTGTTTTTGTTCAGCTGAGATATGCAAGTAGCTTTCTTTTTTGTTTAATTTACAATTCACGTAAAATTAACCTATTAAAATCTTCTTTATCCTTCAGTCTGTATTAATTTTTCAAATTCACCTGTGTGAAGAACGGGTATACCAGCTAGTAGCACTAATATAATTACGAAACATCGAAACTGCAACCTTCAGATCAATAATGATGTACTAAGCTTCTATTTTACATTTTCAATATAACGTAGATTTCAATAAAAGTTTATTTTCTACTCTTTCACACTAAAATTTACGAGATAATTACATTGCGGTGCTTCACATATTTAAACAAATCATTTCCCAATTTTACCTTAAGTACAAAAGATGCATCGTCAACAAACGAAGTCGTATTTAGGACGACACAAATTGTTTTGGCACTCGTCCAGCAAAATTCTCTCACTCATTGCGTTACCTCACCGCCCTACCCCCACGTGCTCTTCTGATATACTAATTCCCACGTCTAGCGAAGAAAAATAATTCCAATGTCAATGAATTATTTCCTTGGGTACTGTCCGTTAGTTCCATGACAGTTTATTAACAAAAGGACGAGTAATTTTAAATTATCCAACACGAATATGTTGCTGCATGTTGATATGTAAATATTTACATTTGGCAATGCTGGAATTCCCATGCTTTTAAAAAGAAAAATAATTGTTTGATTAAAATGTTTGTCCATTTAAAACGTTTGCCGTGGAAAATAAAATCACCAACTCTTTTCATCTAAATATAGATATTCATTTTAGTTGGTTAAAAAATTTATTTCAAACGATTAACTATTGATTTCCGAACAGCAATTTAGTCAAGCAAAGCTTGAAATACCGATTTGCACTCCAGCATCATTAATAAAGAATCATAATTCACAGTAATTAGATATATATACTAAACATTTGAGCACATTGTGCAATTCTTCACGTATTACATCATTGCAGTGTTTCATTTCACTCTTTACTTTAAAATTTATATAACACATCATTAGAATGTAAATCGAAAGAGTACATGGGAGAGAATCCATTTGAAGTGTGTAACTAAAAAAACTACGATTAAAATTAATCCTGAGCTTGAAATTTCTCCAACTCCCGTTAAAATTAATCAGGAGGTTTTTTTAAAGGTTAACTAGCATTTTTTCACTGAGCTACATAAATAAATAACTCTTATCTAAGTAAATAAATAACGTATCTAAGAGTAAATAAGTAATAATACAGTACTTGCGCAAACATATTTACGGATTTGCAATAAAACAATTATACCGATTACGGCACAGTTGCTCTCTCAATGATTGTGTCAGTTCTTTTTGTAATAATGGAGCAAGACGTCAATGAAAAAGAGGGGAAAAAAACTTTTCGATTGCATAGACCGGGTTTTCTCTAATTGGGGGCGCCCTTGGGGGCTATACCCCAGGGGGGCCCTATACGAAAAGTCAAATTAAAGATTTAAAGAAATTTTTAATTTACCTGAAAAGCAAAACAAAATACATTCTGACATGATAAAGAATAAAATGATATTCACACTGACATAAGATGCTTATAAATGTATCAGTGTGGCAAAAAGTATTTAATAATTGATGTATCAATACTAAATTAAAAGCAAGTTTAGTAATTACTAATGACTTCCATGGGCTTATTATACAAATTATAATACATATATAGATAATATGTACCGTTTATAATATTAAAGTCGTATTGTAGCTTTAGCGTCGAAGTACATTATTTTTGCATTCAATACATTGTTGTTGTATGAGGGGGCGGATAAAATTATGCTGAAAATTGGGCCAATACGGAAGTTTTTGGGAAATGGCATAGACGCTAAATTTAATTACAATAATTTATGGATAAAAATAAAATTAGAAACTTCATTATTTCTAACATTTTACTACACAATATGAATTATTTACCGAAAATAGTGATTGCAATAATAATTTTCGATAAAAACACACAAAAGGGATTTCACAATCATATTTTCATATGAAATTATGTTTTTGTTTAAAAACACAGATATGTATAATCTAATCTTATCTTAGGAGAAAGTATAAATGTATTCATTCACATGCCTGTGATACAAGAGAAGCAAAAATAAACTATTGTTTACTCTTGACAGATGTTATAGCGTGTAAAAAAAATATCAAAGTTCATTTACATTACCGTTTTATGTCTCATTTTACTGAAATGAGATCTTCCGAAATAAAAAATGCGCTTTCTTGATTTATCTTACAAAAGGCATAACTAAACCAACAAAATGAAAAAAAAATTTCAAATTTATCATGCAAGAAATTATTTTGCTTCTCTAACGAATTAATTCTTAAAATTAATAATCATTTGAACTCTATACGTACTTTCGGAGAACCTCAGACTAATTAAACACAGAACCGAACAGTAGTTTAAAGTTACTTCTTATCCGATAAAATGAATGTTTGTATATAATGTAACTTTATATATGCGTGTGTAACCATATTGATATGCTTAATTTCCCAAGCGGAATCGTATATTCTACAGATTTCGCAGTATGAATTTTTTCAGAGTCACGAATTAATAAATTCACGAAACACACAGGGAAGATAATAATTTTTATACTCTTTATGACTGATAAGATAGTTTTTTTTAAATAAAAGAGCGTCAAATTGTGTACCATCTTTTTGATATGTTAGCATTATGTAATCTACAGCTGTTTAATACACACCTTTAAGCGATAAACCAATCGACAAAAACGATTAACAGACAATTCATTGCTATGAATCAAACTACAAGCAGATAAGATTCTTTACATGTCATATCCCATATTCTTCTGTATAGAATAGGTTCTTACACAGGGTGTTGCCAAATTCGACCGACAAATTCAGAGGGTGATAGTGGGCACAGCATGGGGACGACAAATCAACACAGAACACAGAGTTGCAAACCACGTTTAGTCGGAGCAATTCGAAAAAACAGTTATGAAGAGTGTTGTGTCATAAAATGAAAAGGGTGTAATAAGAGGCAAGAAATACATTTATTAGAAGTAAAGTATGTTTACAACACGAACAATGCATCACAGCTTGACGTCAGAAATGTAAAATTATGTGTCACAGGAATCGTTCGAAGTTGCGGCAACGTAGGTCATAGCACAGCCGACACCAACTGATGAAGGATTGTCGGATGCGTTCAAACAAATCAGTTTGTATTTCTGACGTCGAGCTGTGATGTATTGTTCGTACTGTAAACATGTTCGTACTGTCTTGCCCCTTATCCTTTAACTATACATCACACCCTTAAAGACTTTTTTTGTAAATTACTCCGACTACACGTGGTTTGCGATACATGTATAAGTTGATTTGTCGTCCCCATGCTGACTATCACTCCTTTGAATGTCGTTGAAATTCGGAAACACCCTGTTATAAATGAGATATTGTATTCTCCTTTACTGTGTTCACTCCTCCCTTCCAGTTACATCGACAACATTAAAAAAGAAATAATACATATTGAACATAATGTGATGACCATTACCTTTCCTAACTTAATATTGATAAGTTGACTAAAATTTTCTACAACTAAATGATGCTCAGGATTCATTAGATAATCAGATACGAATATATTAGACAGAACATTGCTCCATCTCATTTTTTGAATACTTTCTTTAAATCTACACGTGTCATTTTTGGGTTGGATTCGATTAACATCGCTAAAAATATACAAAAGAACTTCTGTTTATGGATCTTGTCACAAACAGCCCTGGTTAATGGACATAGAACATTTGACTGTTACCTAACACATCAGCTCACGCCTTGCCATGTAACTTTGCGGTTGGTTACATTTAAATAGTAGCTCAAATTATTCCACGCGACAGTTTTTAACGAATTCATGATCCACTGGCCGCAAAGCTTACAACTCTGCTACAACCCTTTTCAGTTCATTAAATTGATGCCACTATGTAATAAATTAGCTTTGAGTAAGCAAGATATGTCCGTTTTAATTGATGAAATTTTTAGATGTGTTATAAAATCAAAAATATAAAAAAGTATCTGAAAAAACTAACATTTTAAAAGCTGGTCTAGTAAAGAATAATTTCAATCCATAATTGTCACACTGGTATGATTACCCCAAGGAGTGCACCAAATATGAAGAAAGGAAAGTGAACAGTTCAAATGACTTTTTTAAAAAGAATCACGACAGCCTCGTGTGACAAATATAAACACTTAAAAAAACAGACTTGCGCAACCACAAAAGGAAGTTAAACTCGTTTATAATTATGGCAGTAAACAGTACAATTTCTAACAAGAGAAATATCAATAGTCTACATAAATAAACACCTCATTAGAATTAAAAAAGATTTTTGCATTGGAATAAAAGAGTGCTGGAATTTTAAGTTATAACAGAAAAAGAAAAAGTTCGATAACTATCGATTAACATCAAATAAAAGTAACGAAAGTAATATTTATGACAAAATTTCACATTCAACAGCAATTTCTTCCCTTGTTGAGAGTTTACTAACCACGCACTATAAAACCACACGATGGGCTATTGGTGATGGACCTCATAATTTGAATCATTGTCAAATGACGAAGACGACAACCAAACTAGCATCCTCTTTACAACCTACCAAACCACGCCAACAGGAGAACTTAGTGCCTCGAAAGATTTAACGTGTGTAAGCCCCTCTACATGGTGGATCTGTAGTGGCATTAGGTTTCGAGCCCATAATTCGAGAACACCGACAACGAGTTAGCAACCATGACCGTGGCCGCGGTAGCCGAGTGGTATAGGTATCGGACCGTGACTTGCCTTGTCACGAGTTCGAGCTCAGTACCACTAAAGACCCACCGTGTAGAGCGATGCACGTTAAATCTGTCGAGAGCTGAAACGTCCTCCCGTTGGTGAGGAGTGGTAGTTAGGAGAGGGGGGTGCCAGCTCAAGTGTCGTCCAAGTCAAAAGCCCTCGTGTAGCTGAACAGTGCGACGTTAATATTCAATCAATCGCAACCACGAAATAAGTTGAAAGACAATGTTAAACTTACACATCACTGCTAAATAAAGCAAAGGTTTATGCCTTAATACATACGAGTTAAAAAAAAAAAAATTTTAAAAAAATGGGGGAAACTAGGAATGGTCTGATTAATACAAATTTTCAATTATTCTCAAATCTTATTGAGATTTTATACTACTTCACAAACCAAAACAAATATATATCAGGAAAACGTCATTCAAATTCACTTCCTTATTTATTTTCTATTGTCTTTCTTTTGTAATAATACGTGAATGAATACATACAAATATAAACTTCATAATCTATCCTTTAATAAATCGAAAAAATACACAATATTCTGTAGGAAATATTATTTTTTTAGATTTTAATTCCCTTTCCTCTCCCCCAATGAGAGAAAAATAAAGAAAATGAAAATTTTGCAAAATAAACTTTTTCTGGTTAAATGACTTCATTTACT
Source organism: Trichonephila inaurata madagascariensis (assembly GCA_019973955.1). Taxonomy (NCBI): domain Eukaryota; kingdom Metazoa; phylum Arthropoda; class Arachnida; order Araneae; family Nephilidae; genus Trichonephila; species Trichonephila inaurata. Next base: position 185,515 of record BMAV01024831.1, read on the forward strand.
CCATTCTATGTCTTTAAATAAAACCAATACTCTAAGATGTATGCATTATTCTTTTCAAGAAATGTTTTTCAGAAGTGATTCACCCTCCCTGTATTTAGTATCTTTATCGTAATAAGCACCATGTGTGCCTTTTTGTTTCGTATATTAACAATTACTCGATTGTTTTAAGACATTTCTTAATTTGTTCGCAGATATTACTATTTAAGTAAAGAATTACTCTTTTACATAAATATACCCCCTCAAGTGTTGTTCACAATAAAAGAAAATTGTTCCCCTTTTACGAAATTTTTTCAGCTTTTCCAGTCATAGAATGAATCCAATTGCGTGTATACGATTTATACATTTCCAGTCTGTCAAGTTTAAACTTTTTTTATTGGTTAGAAATGAGGATATCCAGACTACGTTCATGATCACACCGTTTCCAGCACATGACGCCAACATTAGCATTTTTAACCCCTTAGGATATCTTAAACGAAAATGATACATGATTACCACATAATCTAAAAGGAGCAAGGGTTAATAAATTTAACAAGTATCTTTTTTTACTGCAATAAATCCCCCTCTCAAAAATGACTAATCAACCGATTGTCACGTCAATTTAAGTAGCAAATTATTCTCAATTTCGAGCGCCAAGTGTGTGAGTCAAAGGCATAAAAGCGTAAGTGACGTTGCCCCTAACATTTAACACATAGCAAAATTTTACAACCAGAATAAGGAAAAGATAAGAAAACAATGTGATAAAATCAAGTATATTTAAAAATAAAATTAATGTGAAAATATCGAGTTAGAAATATTGCAATACATAAATATTAAAAAATAATGATTCTCATTTTAAGAGTTTGACTTTGAGAAACATGAAAGCGAAATAAAATTAAAAATTTTCTGCTTTCTATTCCAGGTCGATGTCATTTCAGAATAACCAGTATCTGCATGCCATTTCTGCATGGATCTACCCTCATCACATACAATCATACCCTAGCTTTCTGATGAGTCTTCTATAGATGGGAATTGTGGGGTGTCATTGTTATCTGGATTGTGGATTAGTTTCTTGTTTCAAAGCCAGAAATTTTCTTTAAAGAGCACTTTTTCGACAACGTACTGTGTTTGCCCGAGATGTAGCGGATGCAACAGAGGGGAAGTAAGCTATTGGATGCGGAAACGGCCAGGGTGGTGAATTTTGAAGATAAAAAGCATGCTTAATTGATAAGGACGATGCAACAGAGGATTGTAGATTACTGGATAGGGAGAAACAATATCAGGTATGAGAATAGATGTCAGATTCATTTAAAAAGGTTGGACGCTACGGAAGATGTGGAAGGCAAAAAGTCTGACCGAGTTTGCGATACCGCCCCCCTTTGGTGACCGTATCTTTGATTGTCAGCGTGAGCTAGAGGTGTAGGGTTTGCAAAAGGAATAGACATTTTAAATTCTTAATATGACTTTATTAAGAATAGAACTTAAATATCTAACAATTTAGATAAATTTAAATGAGTGAGAATCTATAATGAACAACACACACAATGATAGCTAAGCCGAATCACGTAACAATGACCACTTTCTCTAAATAATTATTTAATCCGCCTACTCTCACTTCTAATAATATATTACAATCTTAATATCAAATAATCAGTCCTACCTTAATCCAAACTTAGATTCGATCTTTTTATGGAAAAGTCTGGGCGCGCGTGCAATGGCATGCACCTTGTATTAATGGCCGATTTTTCCAGGTAACTTCACGATAAGCTGTCAAGTCCCTCTAGTCTCTCTTTCACACATAACATTCCCCAAATTGCCATTTCGCTAACTGAAACTTCTGTTCCTTTAAAAGCTATCTTATTTGGATTTCTTGTTCACATTTCGCTTCTTGGGTTTTGGTTGGAAAAGAATTGCCATTAATCTTGGCCACCAAAGAACCCAGAGGTTATGTTAAAGAAAAGACGCGTGAGCCCGTCACAAGTTGAGAGGACGATGTGAAAAACGACGATGTTGAGGAAGATATGCATGACATCACACTGACTGGAGATTTGGAGGACACATTTTAAAGGCAGGCACAATTTTGTAATATTCTTATCTGTCCGGAAGCTGTAGTATTAAAACAATTGAAGATTCAGCAGCCGGAGCGTACGTTTAAGATGGCAGTGGAAATTAGTTTTCAGACTTTTAAATATTTGTTATTTTTAATTTGTTCAAATTTACTTTTGTATTTGGGACCAAACAATTATTACAATTCTATTCTACTTTTCTATTTTCTTAAGCAACACACTTTCAGCTCCAGATGACAATCCATAGAAAGACGCTCAACATACATCTAGAGTTCGTTGCCCTCGGCAGGAAATTTGTTTCCGAACCTCCGGCACTTGAAAACAGAGGATTTGGAACATATGACCCTGTTTAGCAGTTTAGGTATCAAATTTCAATCGTAGTCTGTAATTGAGGACAGTGGAAGATTAAAATGTTTGATAAGAAAAACAGTTGCATCCTTTTTTATTGCTATTCATATGTCTTAAATTACTCCACGACCATAAAATCTTGCGGATTCTCCTTGAAACGGCACAACAGGTCAGGTTCAGGAATGACAACAGCAGGAATTAGTGATTTGTTGGACACACAATACCATGGGAATGTAAAAATAGTTTATGATGTGACTTAAATGATTTCAACTATAAGGCACACAGTTTCTACTGCCAATTACCCAATCTTGACATTCACTAACTGATCATTCTCACTGACATTCACCATCTATTATTTGTAAGCTTTGTGAATAGCAAAAGATTTAGACATTTTACTGTTTTGTAAGGAACAAAAAAAAATGTGAATGCACAACAATTCGGTCAACATTCAAGATAGTGGGGAAAATAAAACTTTATTCGAGCGCTAAATAGATGGGTCATTAAGGGAGAGGATATTCATCCTGGCGGGCTTCCAACTACCATGGAGCTCAAAAAAGGAAGCAGCCTGTTGGTCAACTGACAATGGTCAGGCTCGGCTCTAACCCAAGATACAGCAATGCAGCATCAGGTCGAAGATTAACCAGGCAACCCAAGATACTCTTGATCTAAACCACAAGCTTTACAGTATTGCCTATTCAAGACTCCGAAAAAAAATAACCGCAGACTTATACCGATTCGATTGAGAGAAGCGGGTTCTCTTCTGCCACCCATCTACACCGAAGCTTGGGCCAAAGAACAAAGAATGTATCACCATGTCAGCATTTTCCTTCATGTCAGACATCGCACACAGTAAACATGAGGGTCGGCAAGACAATAGCATTAGTCAAAAATACAAATTAGCGAAAATAACAAAAGTGTTGCGCGTGATAAAAACCCAAACCACAATTGATTTCTAGTAAATATGTGACGTGAATTAATCGTACCTAATGAAATAAAGTTTTCACGTGAATAATCGAAATTTATATCATAATATACATTTACTCACCGATATTGACATAAAAAGAAAAAGCAAAAAATTGATTGTTAATGAGGGTTGGTTGAACGTAGAGAAAGACTGTTATACTCTGGAAGGCGTGTCATCTATGTTTACCAAAGACAGTAAACCTTATTAGAAAGCATCACTCTGTATCCGGGGTTATGAAACCAGTCCTTACTTAAAAAAAGGCAATTCTGAATAAGGGTTTCAAGTGCCAAGGTTAAGGATAATTTTTTTCTCTTCACTTCCATTCTAGATTCGAAAGTCATAATGCTACCCAATTTGCTCTCAATGATTGCACTTTTTAAATGTCATCAATCATGTCAATGGCATTGTGAACAATTTTTCTTAAATTCATTCAACTTAATGCATATTGTTTTACTTAACATATTACAATATAAAAGATAATTCATTTACTTTGTTATATAAAACTAATAGCGTAAAATATTAAAAATGAATATTACATCCAAAAAGTACATCATAGATGAGATTTTATTGATATAAGAGACATGTCTAGTCTATACAGCATTAGGTTAAAATTACGAAGTCTGATCACATTCTTAAAAGCATAAAAGGAACGAATAATGCGTATTTAATAAAATTTATTGCCAAACAAATAGAAAATATTAAATTTATTTTAACATTTGATAGACATTTCGATTTTTAAGAGGTTTATGGAATAAGTGAAGGCAATGAATCTATTCTCAAAGACTACCTCTCACACTCGCATAACAAAATTGCTCTATCCCATTCAGAAGTTAATAGGAAGAAAAGCACGTGAAGTAAAAATAATAAATTCAATACAAAAGAATTTCAATTTTATTCTAGATGTCCATATGAACATTGTATTGTTTGAAATACAAACACAGTAGAACGTCGTTTATCCGAATCAATTGGGACCGGACACCGTTCGGATACGCGATTGTTCGGATAACCGAAAACCGAATGCAATCCATGCAGTATATGAAACCGAACACTATACGAATATTGAAAATCACATGCGGGAAACGTGCTTGAAGAAAAAGCAAAGTAGGTGCAAAATGTTGCAATTTTACTTTTATTGTGGAAAATTTTTCAATGTACCATTGTACACCTTCGTTTTTTCGCTGCTAGGTCTGATACTCTTGAGCAGCAGTGGTTGAGAACGAAAGCACTCTGTTGTTCGTACCGCTCCATAGCTATCTCTTAACGCAGAAAACGCGTCAGCATTTGATGGACCCTTGCTACTTTCATTGTTGTTGTCCTCGTCTTCATCCATTTCATGGTCGAATTCTTCGTGCACGGAAATCACAATCTCATCGTCATTTAGCATTTGAAATCCACAATCTTCTGCATCGCATGCCATCCAGGTTTCTACACCTTCATCGCATTTTAAGTTTTGTCTCTATGTTCAAGACGTTGCGCTTCCGTTTTGAATTCGAAGCCACAGCAGTTCACAACTCAAGAAAAGAGCATGTATACACCCCCTCACTTGGAAACAAACTGACCTAACATTCCGAGCAGATGTTTACCAAATCACACAACTGAAATTCCCCAAATATCCCTGACCTTGGGTTTTCCCGTCACTTTTGGCCTCACGCGAAACTGTAGAGCATTGTACTATTCGAAAACATATTCATATACAGTACATGTATAGTTGACAAAAAAAACTGGTCCGGATATTTGACGCTCCGAGTAATAAACGTTCGGATAAACGACGTCCTACTTATTGTACATTAAACTACAATGAGTTATTTCTTAATGACATAAAATTCTCAATCCACTGTAACTTTTTTAATAAAAAAAGGTAAAAAAGGCTAGATAAAATGAATAGTTACTAAAAATAAACATGACTGGCTGATCTTTCTTATCACTAGTCATGTGATTTCTTTTCCGTACGTTCTGAAACTGTCCCATGGACTTTTGCATGAGAGTTCTCTTTCAACCAATAATCACTTTTCTGACCGCAAGTTCATTTGTAGGAATTGTTTTACCACAAACTACCAAGTTCGGTTGTTTGTTTTTTTCAAATCTAAAAGTACCAAACCGCTGAGTATTAAAAGAGATATCAGACAACGCACACACACAGCCGCGATTTTTTTTTTAATTTCATGTGGATTTAAATTTTGTGTAGAAATCCTTGAATTAGTATCAAAATCCGATTTGTCCTTAAATTAAAGCTGTGCAAAAAACTCGACTTGTAACAGTCCTAGAATTATCTATAAAGGAAATTAGGAAGCATTAAAGCAAGGGGTTTATAACACTAAGTTTTTCAAATAGAAAAGAACACCTAAATTGTGTGATCAGATATTATCACACTTTCAAAAATTCTATTTTGTGCAAGATAAACCTTGATGCCTCGTAGCATTTAACGCTTCCATTATTTCCCCACAAAATATTTGGTGAAATCTGGTCAGGAATTCATTCTCTTCTAACTATTAAACTGTTTTAGCCCAAAAAGGAAAACAATATCGAAAGTCATAGTACTCCCTTTTTGAATAGAAAGACTGCAAATACCCTTCAAAAATAAAGAATTTATTCTCGGCAATTGCTCATTTCTTGAAAGAATTACAGGTCTCATCACTGATATGTACAAACGTCTATTCCTCTTACCACAATAAAGCTAGTTTTGCACTCTGTAACCAAACAGTTACCTGTTTAGAAAAAACACACAACGTGTCATTCATATAACAAGCTATTTAGATAGGTGGAAAAATATATGGTCAATGGAAACTGGTATTGAAAATAAGATGTTGACATTACTGGTAAGTGGTCCAATTTTCTATATAGTATGGGGTTATACAAAAAAGCGCAAATACTCGGAAAAACTTCAAATCATTTTATCATAAGTTATGATAAAATATGACTGAAGAGGTGGGGGGTGCTTTAATGAGAAATGAGGAATCAAAATGTCCATTTATTTAAAGGGACATTCTTCTATGGTTGTTATGTGTGTGCATTATGACTTTTAAAAACTTCAGAAACTTAGCCTTTAAAATAGTTTAATATTTATTTAATACGAAAAATATTTTTAAATTTAATACAAATGTGTTACTTTTTCTTAATGGTATTTAATTAACATTAGTATTTAAACTTTATGTTGAACACACAAAAAAATTAAAGAGGGGAAAAAACTGAATACTTCGATATAAAACCAAGCATCGCATAAAGCCATTTAAAACTACAAAATGAGAACTGCATCCGAGTATTACGCGTTGGTCCTAATAAAATACAAGATTCTCTTTTAATTTTCCAAAATTCTAAATTAAATTTAAATAGAATAAAAATATTTAAAGTACTTTTTATTAAATGAATGTTTATTTGGCAAACACCTTTTCATAAACAATGGCAAAAGGAGAAGGGAGGAAGCAGACTTCCTCAATTCACCGAATTTAGTTTCGACATTAGAAGAAAAATATTGATTCCAAAGCTTTTTATAAACCAGACTCACTGACATAATTTCACGTCCCTAAAATCTTTAAACGTTCATGCCCGATAATACTGGCGCTTCGCGCTTCCTTAATATAATTACTTTATTTTTGTGTTTTATACGTGCTTTGCGTTCAAACACATTTTTAAGGTACCCGTTTCGTACGAAATATGTAGACGAAAAAACACGCAATGGCAAGGTAGATAATGATACATAATGAATCGCGATAATGATTGTATTAGGATGGGTTTCATTAAAGAGGGGGGGGGGGCATCTATATACCCTCCATTGATTAGATAATATACACTATCTCTACAGCAGAAAAAAAGTATTGGATTGATATTTTGTTATCAAATACTCAACACCAATAAAAAGAAACTAAGATTGATTTATTAACTTAATTTAAAATGTTGCAGCTTAATATTTATTTGAATAGAAGGGGGGAAAAAACTAACATTTCATGTTCAAATTATTTTATCCAAGGGTATATTTAAAAAGGGCACGAAAGCAATTTCAAGAAATCATCGAATATGCGAAACAAGTCAAATATTTAATATACGAGTGAGTGCTTGTTATCGTTGTACTATAAAGCTTAACTAAGGCTATTGGCGACGGACCTCGTAATTTTGAATCTCGGTCATACAACATGGAAGACACCTGAGCTGGCATCCCCTCTCCAAAATAACACAGCACGCCAACGGGATGACTTGGAGCCCAATAACAGATTTAACGAACCCCCCCTCTACACGCCAGGTTTTTAGTGGCACTGGCGCTAAAACCCAAACGCCAGCCAGGTTTTGTGAGTGAATATTAACGTCGAAACTGTTCAGCTCCCGAGGGTTTTTGGCGGGGGAAACCACAAAATTTTTTGAACCATGCTCAAGGACGTGGACGACCCCCGAGCTGGCCCCCCTCCTAACTACCACACCACCCCCCAACGGGAGGACTTTTCCCGGCTCTCGACAGATTTAACATGCATCCCCGCCCCCCCGGCGGGCCCCTTTGTGGTACGGGGCTCAAACTCATGAATGCCCCCCAGGATCCGATCCCCCCGGACCACGGGGCCCACCGCAGCCCTTGCCACGAGTTTATGACCATAACCCCCGGGAACCACAAGGGGCCCAAATTATATATATAATTAAGAATCAACACGTTTCAGTACTGAGGACATTTAAATTGACGTAAAGTTTGAAGCACTTTCAGGTAACTAGAAATAATTTTATTGTACATCCATAAGTAATTTTTAAACCCCCTCTCAAATCTTGGAGACCTGCCATTTTCTAAAAATACTTTTATTAATAAGTACAGGATTATAAGAATTTAAAACTCGCATATTAATTACTTTTCAGTGTCATAAAAATTCCAACGAGTTATAAGATAACTATCAATAATTTTCATCACAATGGTTTTCTTTTTCCTGCATAACAGAAGTATTCATTTGGGGAAAATATTCGGAAGTGGATTACCCTGTCATATACATATTTGCGAATTGTTAATTAAAATACTTATTGGATAATCTATACGTGGAAAGCGACCTTTTCACAAGTTAAAATACCTAACCAATAAGACTGTCTTTAGACACACACCTTTTTTCAAACCATAAATAAATTCTCTATTAAAACCAGCCAGCACAAGATGAACATTTTGCGATAAGCAAAGCAGCAATATACTTAAAAAAATTGTCAAAATATGTTCGATAAGGAAAAAACCTGGAAAGGAGAAAATGTAGAACCTATAATATGAAGCTCTATTTATAAAACATTACGCATCGTTTCAAGTTTAGATATGAAGCCATAGATATTCCGATAAAAGTATATAGAAAAATTCAGTGGAAAGAGACCAGCATAAAATAAGTGTTACTTGCGACAGAAACAAATATTCTCGTTATTTCGTAATATTCGGAATACCCGAATTTATTTCGACACGAATTTTTTTAACCACAAGCCAGAAATGAAAAATGAATGCATATAATTAGAAAGCTAGCCTATTTATAAAATCTGAAAAAAGAAATGCATTTCAAAATAAAGATATTCGAAACCAAACTTGTGCAATAATTGAAAGTTCAGAAACAATCATGCAAAAACAAAATTCAACATTTTCTGCTTTTGTAGAGCCCATTGTTTAAATAATCATTTAACACTGATTGTTAAATGTTTCGTAACACTGATTAAAGACAAGACTTTAATGAACCTTTTTTGTGTTCCTTTTTTTTTGAAAAAGTTTTAAAATCAGCATTACTTTTAAACTATCTTCCAGAAACTTCTTTACATTTGTTGTGCGGCCCAAATTATTTAATTTCTTCATTTATACATATACATACAAAACATTAACTGCCAATAACATTTAAAATTGTTTGCGTTTCTTTAAAAATCCGAAGTAAATTAAAAATAACCAGACATGACGTAAAATATAGCAGTTGTATCACTATATATAATACCCACCATTTACCCACTAAATGTACTTTTCCCCAAGCAAAAATTTTCAATTTAAAAGGGTTTTGTTTGTTTCTGTCAATTATTTAAACCCAACAAAACACAAGTATAGTATAACTTCAAGTTTATTTATTTATTTATTTATTTTTTTTAATTTAAATGAAAGGAGGAGCCAAAAGTCGAAAGGAGAAAGCATGCTGGGTATTACAGACTTGATAGAGTAGAAAATTAAGGTAAAAGATTTTAAAAAATGCTATGCATTCAACAATTAATAGGGGGAAACAAAAATTTGCATACACAGAGGCAGGATACTATCAACAGATAAAAAGGCAGCCCTGAAACTAACAGAGTTGCTAGCAATTAAAATTTTAAATTTCAAACCTACCATTTAATAAAACCGGCGGGAAAAGCACCTTTTTACACAAAAAAAAAGTTTGAAAATTAAGGGGTGCGTTATACGCCGGGTATAAATTTTTATTGATTGGGAAAATTAACGTCGTACTGTTCAGCCACAGAGGGCTTTTGGCGACGGACCACGTAATTTGAACCATGGTCAAGGACGGAGACCCCCGAGCGGGCACCCCTCTCCTTTACTACAACACACCACACCAACGGAAGGACGTTTCAGCTCTGGGACAGATTTAACGTCACCCCCTACACGGCGGTCTTTAGGTACGGGGCCCTCAACCGTGACAAGGCAAGCCACGATCCGAAAACCTATACACTGGCTACCGCGGCCAAAACGCCGGGTATAAAACAATATTTTAAAGATTACACAAAAGAGATGAACATAAAAATAAATTTACTTCTGCATGTATAGAAAAACTGTTTATTGAAAAGAAATGACTTGCCGTATGAACTAAAAGTGTTGTAGTTCTAGAAGTATACTATTTTTTCAAATGTCTGGTATAATACCTCGAATAAATGACTTAAAAACGTAACAGCAATGTATACTAATATTTCAGATTTCTTCGTAAAAAAAGGGGTGCACGTTACCCGGTGAATGTGCCTAAAAATTAAAAAATTCGGTTTCAAAGTATAGGTGCGCGTTATAGGCCGGATTTTCCAATATCAAAATAGGAACACTAGATAAAAAGCACAATTATACGGTTCTGAGAACCTTTGAATTGCATATAAATACTACAACGTATTCAAATATTTCATTGTGAACTATTTTTCTTCACAAATCAATAAAATTAATAGTTATTTTCTAAATTATTTTTACCCTTTAATAAAAAGAACAATTCAGTTTTTCCACGAAGAAAAATTAAAGTATTCAAGAATTGAGAATTAATATACAAGAATGGAGGAGCATAATTCGCATTTAACCCATTGAATACATTTGACTACTGGGACTCGTCATGCACTTGTTGATGTGTAACATCTTTCCTCTCGGTTGCTGGATATTTGTGGGAGTGATTTTGTGAAAAGGGACGGATGTGTGTAACAGGATGTGACGTAAGAGCGCGCTACTTGATTTGACCAATGAGAGTGCATGGCTGTGTCGTTTTCGCTACCCTCGCATGGGGGCCCAACTCTAGACACCATCAAGCCCTCGAGCGCTTAACTCTAAAATCCGTTAGTCACCATAATGGGGGTTGATTGATTGATTGAATATTAACGTCGCACTGTTCAGCTACACGAGGTTTTGGCGACGGACCACGTAATTTTCAACCATGGTCAAGTGACGTGGACAACACCTGAGCTGGCATCCCCCTCTCCTAACTACCACACCACACCAACGGGAGGACGTTTCAGCTCTCGTCAGATTTAACGTGCATCGCTGCCCTACACGGCGGGTCTTTAGTGGTAATGGGCTCGAACTCGTGTCAAGGGAAGCCACGATCCGATACCTATACCACTCGGCTACCGCGGCCACCACGATAATGGGGGACATCAGTGCGGCAGAATGCTTATTTGAAAATGGACAAACAATGATTGCGGTGGTCGTATACATTTTTTCGAATCAAACGGTTAAAAAAAAATAAAGATTTCCTACATTTTTTGTACTTTTACCATATAACGAAGGTGGTTCTGCTCTTTTAAAAAAATTATCACTCGCTTCCCCTGATTTTGAGTGGTGATTTTAACTTTAACTTCAGTTTGCCAAAAGCTACGCCGCTCATAGCTTTTATCAATGATGAACTCAAGCTCGAAATGAACACAAATCAAAATGTTTCGACTGCTAACAGTGGTACTGTTACTGACGCAGTTTTTCAACGGTTTTTAAATACTTTGAAATCACAAGTATATGTGTGTCTATTGTCTCCGCTTTTCCCCAAATTGAACAAGAATAATTATTTTTTGATAAAATATTGCATTACTCCTTTTGTTAATTAAATAGAATTATTTCCAATCATACCCGCGCGCGGGGATTTTTTTTCCTTCATATTTTTTTCAGGAAAAAAGTTAATATTGCGTATTTACCACGATAACATGTCAGATGTTACACATCATATGCGACTACTATAAGACTCGTTTCTTTTTCTTTTTGTAAAGTTACAGACGATGAATATAAATCGACATTCAAACTAGCACAAAACTAAGCACGTACAATTTTGTTCATAGCAAGAGTGATTGGTATCAGTCAGTGGTAAGAAGACGTTTCTTACAGTGCTTCGGTGAGTGAGTGAATATTAACGTCACACTTTTCAGCTACTCTAGGGCTTTTGGTGACGGACCTCGTCATTTTGAACCATGGTCAAGTGACGAGCACGGCACCTGAGCTGGCACCACCCTCTCCTAACTACTAAACCACACCAAAGGGAAGACGTTTGAGTCTCGACATATTAAACGTACATTGGCCCCCTCTGCACGGCAGGTCTTCAGAGGTACTAGGTTCGAACTTCATGACACGCAGTCCACGAGTCCGTTACCTTGACGATTAGGCTACCAATGCCATGCAGTGCTTCAGTGAACCTTATGATAAACTCGCCCACACAAAATATCAGAAATACATATATTTTACGGGGAAAAATAAGAGTTTTTTTAATGAAGAGGAGACTTAACGAAACATGATTACAGTAAATTACAAGACGAAAATTTCGCGTGAGTAAGTTATATTTACGTCGCACTATAAGTCTGCACGAGAGCTATTGGCGACGAACCTCGTAATTTTGAACCATGGTCGAACGAAAATAAGATTGATGGCGAGCGACAGCGAGCCAAGCGCTTCTGCTCATAATGGATGGCGAAAGAGTGAAGGAAGCCAGGGGAAAAACTACCCAAAAAAGGGGGAGGGGCGAACCATGGTCAAGTGACCACCCTCTCTTAAGTTCCTCACCAACGGAAGGACGCTTCAGCCTCGACAAATTTAACGTGCATCGGCCCTCTCTCCACGGAAGATCTTCAGCAGTACTAGACTCGAATTCATGACATGTGACCTTGACCACTAGGCTACCGCGGTCACGAGGAAAATTTCGAAGACAACAGCGAACTGGAAAGTGAAGATGGTGAAATATTACCAAAATTTCATAGACGCACCCGACTCTTATCAAGTAGCAATGGTGAATGTTCTGGAAAAGAATTACCAGGGGAATGGACTAAGGGTTTCATTATGAATTTAAATTTGATTTACAATTCTGATATGTATAGGTATCGCTCAAATAAATGAATTATCACACAAAATCTACTGTATTTATACACTATTCCACACACCAGAACAAATTAAATCCGTTTCGTAAGAATTTTTTTCAAATAAATCTGTAGCCACGGGGTGAATGAAGATGTGAAGGACGCAGCAGCAGACATTGATATTGTATTTTTGCCATAAATCTTGAAACATATCATTATTCAAAACGTCTTCTCAATCAAGTTTTGAAGTTAATCGCGCAGAATAATTTAGTAGTCTCAACATCACACTAAAATTGAAAAAGTTAAGGGGATTGTCTGTTTTTGATTAACGTCACAATTGAGGTTTTATAATAAGCGATTGGGGCGAACATAAGGTCAATATCCAACACAGTGAGGCGATACCTTTCTGAAGAATGTTTCAAGGTCATATAACTCGCATTGTGGATTAACCCTTTAACGTTCAGTGGTTTCACACCGAAACCACACTTTAAACATTTTTAAAAAAATAATAATTAAACATTTTTTATCCCCAGAAGTGTTTTTTTTAAAAATTTTTTGTTCTTTTACTATCAATAGATGACAACATTGCTTTGCTATATATATTTAACTATTGAGACCTTCGAATAGAAAAAATATTGACGTCTCTTTTAACTTTGGTAAATTCCCTTAGCTTTAAAAATATTAAAAATAGTTATTTTTAAAATTATAGCATGGGGTTTTACTTCATACTTTCTAATTATTATTAATTACAACGTTTATCATTTTGATAAGTAAACAGAAGAGTAGAAAAATGAAATTAAAATTTGTGGTTTCACCCGAACCCGCTAACTCCAGTAAGAGACGTCACTTTTACATTCTGCCACCCCTCACTGTCAAAGTCAGCATATTTTTACACCTCCGACCTCAATCGCATTCCTTGGGTACGTGTGAATAATTTTCCTGTCTTTTGCTCTCTATCCCGACATAGGCTTGAGTCAAACATCTGGAAGCTATAATTCCTACTGTGACATTTTCACTGAGTTTGCTTCTATAATTGTCCTTGGTACCAGTACATTTCTATTCAAATTGTCTACGCGTCAATAGGATGTGTGAATCTCAACACAAAAAGGGTTATAACTTGTAGTTTCAGTTCTATATATGGTTTAAACGAACAGGTGTCTGTAAGTTGCGAAGAAAGAAAGCAGTAGTAATTCAAAAACATTTTCTAAGACAGTTCGCACGTGTGTTGTCCCCAAACCATGGGTGACTTTTATGGAGACACAATGGACCATTTGGTCAAGTAACAATCCATACGTCTTTCTTGACATGTATAGATAGAGTGAGTTCTGGTAATGAAATGACGTTACAATATTTTTGGGCTGGGAGCTCAGAGACAAATTTTCCTTAGGCATTTT
>BMAV01024832.1:0-17924 GCA_019973955.1 Trichonephila inaurata madagascariensis
AATTTTTACCCCATCCCAAAAAAGTTAATAGGGAATTTAATTTGGAATTAATTTAAATATAATATAAATGGCCCCCTTTTTTCGAATCTATTTCAATTTCTCTTTTCGCAAACTTTTAAACCAAGAACATTTATATTTTCTTGTAAATAATATATATATAAATATAGGGGGCTTTCCTTTTTCAAATTTTTCTTCTTGGTTCATTTTTTTTTTCCCTTTTTTAAAATTTTCTGGGATACTTTTTAAAAAATAGCTAAAATCATTTAAACTTCCCTTGAATTTTTTCCTGTAAAATATTTCTGGCAAAATGCGGTGAGAAAAAACTTTTTTTAAAACGAAAAATCAAAAAAAATTAATAGAAACCCGTATTAAAGAAGGAAGCATTTTAAAACGGAAAAAATCAAAAAAATTATTTAAAGTAAAAAGGGAAAAATTTTTTAAAAATTTCGGTTAATAAAATTTTAAAAATCTTTTTAAATTGGAAAATTTTATTTAAAAATTTTATAAATATAATAAAATTTTTTAAATTAAATATATATATATATATATATTATATATATATTATATAAATTTTTTCTTACAAAGTTGTTTTTTCCCCTGCTTTCCTAGCCAATTCTTTTTGATAGGTAGATATGTAAAATAAATAATATTCTTACAAAAAAGATGTTGAACAATTAATTTTATAATAATGTATAGTTTTTGAATTTAAAAAAATTTTTTAAGTGGGTTTTTAAAATATATTGAAAGATAAATCATTTCACGAAATTTTAAAAAAACGAACTTTTTCAGGTTTAGTGACGACTGTAATTTGGAAATTTTTTTCATTTTCATGCGTATCGGAAATAACAACATTAATTTGTAAAAGAAGAAATAGATGTGTTTCAAAACAGAATTATACAAACTATTTGTGAAAAAATTGCTCTAGGTTATTTTCTTGGAAAAGTAACATTTTCTTGAAAGTAACAGTCACTTTATGCAACTTGGACAAATATGGCCATTGCGCTTATAAAACTATCCAATCTACTATTATAAAATAGACGTGATATTTTTCCGAGCAAAAAATTCTATTGAGCTTTGCACGGTCATTTTCTTAAAACATAAAAAAGTAGCATTGATTTATGAATGATTTAAAAATTTTATTGTTTGGGGATTTTTGATCCTTACTAATTTGAATCAATTTAACCCCTTAAGTGGTTTGCCCGTACAAAACGTAAGGGCAACCGAAAGTTGGCCGCAACTGATTTACCCGAGCGCTATACGGGCAATGATATTTTCTTTCTTTCTTATATATAATCGTGTTTATTTTTGATTCCAATGATGAGTTATTGTATTTTAAAATGGCGATGTAGTTTGTATATGGTACTGAAATGCTTTTCGTGTGGCAAGTTTTTTTTTTTTTTTTTTGCGTTGAAGGCTGGAATTAGTATAGTGTTTAGTTATTAACAATTAAGAAAAAGGTGCCTTTTTGAATTCCTTCTATTAGCTCACACCCTCCTTTTATACTTATTTATTCATTAAAAATATCTATCTATCTATATATATATATCTTGTTCAAATTTTCAGTCGTTACTAAAATACTTTCTATTCATTCATTAAAGTTCAAATACATTTTTTTTAAAACCTGTAGTGGATGACACTTGATGTTAATACAGTTTTTTCAAATATTTTTTAATTCCTTAATTAAATTAAAAAATGAATAAATAGTAACAAATAAAGATTACAGTCCAACAGCATATATAGAAAGGAAAATCATTCGTTGTGTCCCTGTAGCGAAATAGATAGCGCACTGAACTTCTAACTCAAAGGTCGTGGGTTCAAATTACCACCTGGGATGGCCTAATTTTTGATAATGTCATTTCTTTTTTACTATACTATTTTATTAGAATAATTAGATTTAATTATGAATATAGTAACAAACAACAACAACAAAAAATAGTCCAACACCCTACATAGAAAGGAAAATGGAAAATTGCAAGGAAAATCGCTTTCTATTTTGTCACTTAATATTCTGTGATTCTGTCATATGTTCATACATATTTATATTAATTGTAACTATTTAATAAAAAGTTACTAAATAAAATTTTTCTTTCTTGACCGAAGTAGCATTTGACTTAATTTTTTTTACATTACTTGTTTTGAAGAATTTTGGGTAAAAAAAAAAAATGAACGCTTAAGGGGATTAAATAAAAATATGTTAAGCTTCCTTTTATTTGGTACAAACGCAATGCAGAAAATTCTGATTTATTTATACATTCGTATTATTATTGAAATATATTTACATCCTATATTGATTCATTTTCCTATTATAAATAGGATTTAACATTGATTCTGATTCTTCCAATGATCCTATGTCTCTTTCTCGAAGTTGCTCTTGCAAATATATTAGGAACGGAAATGAACTGCATATTCTAATTTTAACTTACGAGGCTGTTCTCAGACACTACAGGTGAAAAGATGAGGAATGCGTTTTCTTTTTTATATCTCTGATATGGTTCATACTTCTACTAACCTATTTTTACTTGTTTTGTAACCCCTCTTTTTGACTTCTCAGTGCGGTTGAGTCGCACTCACAATCATGCATGTGTACCATAATTGTTTTATGTTTATTATTATATATACATCAACTCATGTCTACATACTAAATTTTATTAAAACTAATCCAGTACTTCTTCAGATTATCAACCAAAAGTTTAAAATTCGCTTAATTTTGAAAACAACTTGTTTGGGTCTTTCTTAATCTTTTCTTACATTCTACAGTATAATAAAAAATCTGCGAAGTGATGTCTTAAGACATAGCCAACTTGGCCCGGGCCCAGGGGGCCTTGTCGTTCTCAACTCTGCCTTAATGAGATCATAATCCGGATAATTTTAATGATCAAATATTATTCCCGCACATATTCTCCAAAAAACAAGGAATTTCAAACTGCAAGTCAACTGGTAAAAGTGATAAATTGTACTATTATGTAATGACTGTTGCCCTCTCTTCTATATATATCTCTCTCTTCTATATCTCTCTTCTCTCGGCCTAGGCTTAATACCAGGAACGATCATTCAACTCATTTAGTCGAAATGTGGTCATTGGTCGAACCAGTTTGTGCCCAGGTTTTTAAAATTGTGGGTCGAGCACACATTTGTTTGTTTCAAATGACTGTTTGAACGAGTATTTGACAATGCATGCTATGTACTGTCTTTTTTTAAAGATATCAGGTAGGTTTTACTTTTGCATAGGGGCCCAGGGCCTCAAAAAATCTTAAAATTTCTCTAGGCCCAGGGCCTCAAAGAGTCTTAAGACGTCCCTGTTTGTATATTACGAACAGCTTTTTAGTATTTTTCGAAGAGCATTGAGAGTCCATGAAATATATTTTTCTTCTTATTGTGATCTTGATTTATCCGATAAAGCTATCGCATAATTTTACCGATTTAAGATTGAAGTCAGTATATTTTTCAAAAATCCCTTTGAGAGATTCAGAAATTATCTTTCTACAGTATTCTCTCCATAATTCATTCATTTAATACTTCATTAAGTCTAGATAACAACCATCAAAATTATATTCAAATTATTTTGTTGCTGCATTTGATTGTTTAGCACCAACGCAGCTAATTGCATCAAACTAATAAATCCATCTTAGCTTATTTTCATCACCATGGATTTTATCTCTTCTTGAAATATTCAGTTTTCGAACTAATGCATTGCGCTGTTTTATTTCATGTGAGGAAAAACATCGTCATTCTCTAATACGAGGAATTTTTCAAAAACAAGTTTTACGTCAAGTAATGTTTCAAGCAGTGGCGTAACGGAGAATATTAGGCCCGCCCCCCCTGCTAAGTCAGGTTTTGAGCCCCAAGCCCAAATACATACTTGACGTCAGTTAGGCTTTGGGCTCCCTAGAACCCAGCCCCCTCCCCCCCCCCTCGATGACTTGGGAGTTGCGAAGGTGTACGTTACGCCACTGGTTTCAAATGTTCAAATATTTATGTGATACTTTATTAAAAGAGTTCTGAAGTATGATTAGCTTTGTCTATAGTTGATGTTTTTAATATTGATTCAGAAAATAATATTTATATGACATTTCATGTCCTCTTTTCTAATCCGCCGCTTACACATACATCATATGGCATTACGAAGTATTTCAGGTGACGCCATCTAGTGTATTTGTTTAAATAAAAAAAATATTTGATGTCGTCTCGAAAACCTCTTTGTCACGTTCGAATAACACTTTTAACGCTAGTCAAAAACTAATTCTTTATTCCTTTCACTCGGTGCAAAATTGTTTTCATCCATATACTGTGAGGAAATTTCCATAGATGTGCAATTCTTTTTCGTAACGAGTACAATAATTTTTTTTCATGAAATAACAGGTGAATATTCAGTAGAGCAGTGGTCTTCAAACTTTTTCTACTCACAGAACCCCATGAGCTTGAACATGTTTTCGTGGAACCCCTGGAACTGGAAAGTATTTTCATGAAATCCATACACATACTTAGAAGAATATACCTCAAAATAATATTGAAAGTAGATCAAAATGTTCTAGGTACTTGTTCGTGAGTGTCACGAGTTTAAATAATTTGACGGACCAGTCTTTAGACTAAAATTTTAATAAAAAACTTAACAAAAAGTAACGTAAGTTATTGTGGGTTTCGATGTGATAGCAGTTATTTACCACGTCAGTAAGTCAGTAATGCCGAAAATCCTTCAGCTTCTCCTAATATACCATCCGGCTGGCAGGTGGCACACGCAGGTGTTTTCACGCATGCGGCCTACACGCAAGCGTCATACTCGCAGTCGTCATTACGCAGGCGTCAACATCCCGCCCGGCCTTGCTATGTCCACATGCAAGAACTTAACAATTTGTATATTAATATCAATAAGTAATACATTTTAAACAGGAATTAATACTAATAAATATCAAGTGAATATACAATTGAATATAAACATCAAATTTCAGCTGAGAATTAGTTTAAGTTCTCAAATAATAAAGTACATAATACAAAGAAAATTGAAATATATAGTAAATTAATTTGATACATGAGATAAGAATACCATAACTTCTAACAATAAATTCCAAGTTAATAATATCATAGATAATCATACACATTTAATTTTCAATAGGCAGTATATTCAGCCTATTGATAGACCTTTTATAAATACCTTTACTAGTTTTAACGTCTACAACTCTAACTTTCTTATCCTTCCCCATGTATATTTTAACAACACGTCCCAATAACCATTTACAAGGAGGAAGATTTTCTTCTCTAATTAAAACCATATCTTCTAATTTGAGATTTTCTTTATTGACAATCCATTTCTTTCGTTGTTGCAGACTATTTAAATATGAAAGGCTCCACCTTTTCCAGATCGTTTGAACTGATTTAGTCATTCTTTGCCAAACATTTAAACGATTTGATTCGCATTGCATCAGAGACGGTTCCACTATAGCTGTGATCGGTCTCCCGATTAATAAGTGAGCTGGGGTTATAAACCTCCAAATCATCTACGTCGGATGAAAGTGGTGTAAGAGGTCGAGAGTTCAAAATTGCTTCAATTTGCGTTATTAAAGTCGATAATTCTTCATAACTAAATTTTGAGTTTCCTGCAACATGTTTAAAATGATATTTTAAAGATTTTATATTAGCTTCCCATAGACCTCCCCAGTTTGGACTTCTAGGGGGAATAAATGACCATTTAATGTCTTCTGCGAAAAACGCAAATAAAGACTCTTCTCTATCTCTTACTAATTTAGACAAAGCTTTCATTTCTCGATTAGCGCCTATCATGTTAGTACCATTATCCGAAAATATTTTATGACATTTACCCCTTCTTGAAATAAATCTTTTCAATTCAGCAATTAAAGATTGTGAAGTTAAGTCACTGATTATCTCTAAGTGAATGGCCTTTGTTACAAGGCAAATAAATATACAAACATAAACTTTAATTTCAGGACCTTTCCTCTGATATTTATTTTTGATAAAGAAGGGTCCACACAAATCAATTCCAGTTGAATTAAAGACCTTATCAGGAGTTATTCTTTCGTTTGACAAATCGTCCATTTTTTAGAACAAATTTTAGGATTAAATTTAAAGCAAATTACACAGTTACGCACAACTTTTCTGCAAATATTTTGCCCATGAATTGGTCAATATTTAATTCTAACCTGATAAAGTAAACGTTGGGGCCCAAGATGAAAATACTTTTCATAGTAGTATTTAACAATAATTTCAGTTTACTTTTCGCAGGAAACAATATAGGATGTTTACTCAAGTAAGGAAGTTGAGAGTGTTTCAGTCTTCCACCTACTACCCCTTATCTAAAAATGGGGATAAATTTAAAATCTTACTTTTATTACAAATATCATCACCATTTTGCATAGCTCTAATTTCCGTATAGAATGAGCCAAGTTGCACTTGTTTCATTAAATAATTTTCTGCTTCCTCCATCTCATCTGAAGTAAGAGGTCTCCCCTTTTCTTGTTAGTTGGATTTCTAATGTTAAATAGAAACCTGTAAAGAAAACTTAACACTCGAACGATAGTTAGAAATCTATTACTACGAGAAAGTAAATGATCCAAAAATGTTTGATTAAAATTTAAAGTCAATACAATATTTTTTTTAGAGTCCTTTGATTTTAGTTCAGGCAAATAATCTACTTCATTCAGTTCCGGGCACTCAGAGACAGTTTCTGGGAGTTCGTCAGTTCTTAGGAAGGCTGGACCATTCCACCACTTGTTGTTGGAAATAAGTGTATCAACACTAAGTCCCTAGACAAGAAATCTGAGGGATGGTCTTGTCCTGAGCAATGAAACGAAGAATCAAGATCAGTTAACTTGAAGATCTCCTGCACTTTGTTAGCCATGAATTGTTTCCATCTTTTAGAAGAGCCTTTAGTCCAGAATAGGACTATTTTGGAGTCTGTCCAGTGGAACACTTTGCACTCCTTCTTGCACCCTTGAACTCAATCGAGCTGCTACTAAAGCTCACAGGAGCTCAAGTCGAGGCAAAGTAACTGCTTTCAGGGGTGCCACCCTCGTTTTTGAAGTGAGGAGATTTACGAGCACTTCATTTTGTTTTCTTACTTTCACGTAAACTGCTGCTCTATAGGCGAGTTTAGAGGCATCGCAGAATATGTGAATTTCAATGAGATCACTTATCTCATCCTTCGCTGAATCAAGAACTAACCTTGGAATTCTAAGGTGATCTAATAGGGGCAGTTCTTTACACCAGATCAACCCCTTTTCCTTTAACTTTGGGGGCAAAATTTCACATCCCAAGTTATTTTTTTAATCCAAAGTTCCTGTATGAGACATTTTATTCTTATAGTAAAAGGTGAGAGCAATCCCAGGGGATCAAATATCTTCCCTATTGTTTGTAACAGAAATCTTTTAGTATTTTCGTTTGTCGAAACGAATTCCAGCAAACCTTTAGTATCCAACGTCAGATAGTCATCTAGAGTTTGCCAAGCCATGCCTAACACCTTTGTTTTGTTTGTTCCCAAGCTACTGGATGCATCCATAGGATATGTGTCGAAACCTTCTGCCGCCCACTGAGCCATTAAAGCGGTATCATTGCTGATCCATTTTCTCATCTCCATTCCTGCTCCTTTCATAATGTTCTTAGCGTGGCGAGACATGAAAAGAGCTTCTTCTCGAATATCCTGTCCCGTAATCCAATCATCCACATACATGAAAGAATCTAAATGTTGTACAGTTATGGGATGAATTTCGTTATATTTCTCAATGTGATATTTGATTGTTGCTGCAAGTAGAAATGGACTAGAATTAACTCCAAATATCATCCTGTTAAATCTATAAACTTGCAAAGGGAGTTTTTCCCCAATACGTGGATTATTATCTGTCCATAAAAACCGTACAAAATCTTTGTTTATCCTCCAAGCAAATTTGAAGAAAAGCCCGACGAATATCCAATGATATCGCAACTCGGCTTATCCTGAAATTAATTAAAACATCTAAAAGATTAGGATTCAAATTAGGTCCAGGCCACAAGCAATCATTCAGTGATAGTTCGTTAGCTTGGTGTGAAGCTGCGTCAAACACAATAAGAGTAGAAGTAGTAACACGACCCTCCTTTTTTATCGCTTGGTGTGGTAAGTAATACATTGGTTTGTGTACATTAATTTCAGTAAATTTGACCTTTTCTAGTATTCCTTGATTCAAATAATCTTGAATCGTTTTTTTTTTTTTGTATTAATTGTAAAGTGTTTTATCCCTTCGTAACCTTCGCCATAAACTCTGGAAACGTTGTTTTGCCACAGAAAAGTTATTCGACAATTCATTCCAATGTTTATGAAAAGGTAATTCAACCACATACCGATTATTATTATATTGTACAGTTTCTTTAAAAATATTCATAGATTGGCCATCTTTCCGATAGCAAGGGTCATCTTTTATGCCAAGGAATTCGAGCTCAAAAAATAGCTTTAATGTATCCTCAACAGAATCATTATCTTTAAGAAGGTAACATGTAAAGTTATTAGTTTTGGTTCCCTGGAGTCGTCCACCAGCAATCCATCTAAATTCAGTTTCCCTGAACAACAATTCTTTGTTTACTTTATATATGTTATATATATATATATATATCTTTAATTATTCTGAAGAAAATATCCGCATTCAGTAAAGCGTAAATTTCCTTAGCTTCGTAAAAATAGGGGTCTAATAATTCTAAAAATTCAGGAATTTTTATTTCCGAAACATCTAAAGTAACACTTGGTGTCAACCCGGTAATTTTTTCAGTCACAAAAAATTCTACGTTTTCTCTAAAAGTACTGTTTTTATAAGAAATTAAAGTATTAGTTTTTCCCTTTAAATTTTGTTTCAATGAATTGAGTCCTGAAATTGAGGAATTTATTTTTTCTGTTGTAAAGCCAAGAAAATCACACACTTTTCTAGATATAATATTGATGTTAGACGCTGAGTCAAAAATGACGGGGCATTTTAGTTCTCGGCCTTCATTATTTCGTAAGAAAACGCTACCAGAGTCGATATTAACCCTCTAAGCGGTCTGCACTTAAAGTCTTGTCATTCTGGAGATGCTTCAAAAATGCACCGCACATATTTTTTTTTGCTTTCAGGTGGGGTTCTCAAAAGCGGTTGAGCCGTATTTTTAAGAATGCGGCTCGGCCGCTTTTGGGAATCTTGCTTGAAGGCAGAAAAAGCATCTCTGGAATGGCGGAATTTTACGTGCAGACCGCTTGGAGGGTTAACACATTCTTTCTAAGTTGAGCAGCCGTGTTATTCAAAACTGTGTGGAAGAATTTATTACATCCGATTCCCGGTCCCCAGGGTTTGTCCAAAGCTATCTAGAAGAGAGTAAGCCCTGACACTAGACTGACCAGAAACCGGTCACGTGATCAAAGGAGGGAAGAATTTGGCGGGAGAAACGATTACATTCACACTTCCATCTTGTATGCTGAGAAAGTTGATAGGTTATCGAACGAGTAATTATATTCATTACTCAGGATAAATTGACTGGATTTTCTGCAAAAAGGATTAATCAGGATTTCTTTATTAAGCAAAAAAGAAAAAGGTACGATATTTGTATTATTCTTGTCATTGAAATTTTATTCTTTTGAGTCTTGAGAACACGATATAATAAACTGATGCATATATGCCAACATCCTTGATTATTTGTAAGAAAAGATATTTTGTTTTATAAGAGAAATTAGCGTTTAAATGTAAAATTAGTGTTTTGTTTATTCTGTCAAATCTTAATTAACTGAAAAATATTAATAACTTAACCTAAAGCTGTACACATTTCATAATAATGCCTCGTTACTGTTGTGTACCAAATTGTTCCTCTAGTAAAACGGGGCAGCCGTACGTTTCTGTGTTTCGTTTCCCAAAAGATGAATAGTTGTTACAAACTTGGAAAAAGAAAATTCCTAGGGATTTTAAAAATACTAACAATAGTGTAGTGTGCATTAAACATTTCCCTGAATCTTTCATTGTGAGAAAAGATAAAATTACAGACAAAACTGGTATTGTTGTAGAAATACCTAGAGTGTATCCAAAATTATCAGAGAATGCAAATCCTTGCATTTTCCCTGGTTGTCCATCCTATTTGAATGAAAAAATTAAAGAACGCTCGGTGACAATTCAACGAAAGGAAAAAATGAAACAATTAGACGAACAACTGTTTACTAATTTCATTAAGAAAGACGAAATTACCAGTTTTGAATGTTTAAAAGAAAATCTGCTAATGCGAGAAAATCCCATATCTGATTTCTTATCTAAAAATAATGTTCTAAAACATGATTGTGAAAGTTGCATAACATTTCTTTTTATGAATTGCGAAAATTGTCCTATTTCAAAATCCCTGAAAATAAATACAGATCTCTCTATTGTTATATTTAATAATAATCGTGAATTAAATATACCCCTTCTGTTGGAAAAATTCCTAGGTTAACATATTTTAATTAATCCTCCTAGGTTAACATATTTTAGCGAATTGTTAAATATTCTTAATAAAGTAAATGTCTTTGATGAAATCTGTTCCATTAATTCTGTTCCTCATCATGTTATGGCTATTCAATAGTGGGAAAAGTATATTGAAAACTGTAATGCTGAAAATTTCGGGGCAGCAAATTTTATTTAAGAGCAAATGAAATTATTAAATTTGAATAAACATAGCCGTAAGTATAGCAGTAATTTAATGGTTTTTTCTTTCTGCATGTACATTAAATCTACCACATGTTATTCCTATGTAAGAGATAAGGGGAATATAATTCTTCCAAGTGTGAGACAATTACAGA
Source organism: Trichonephila inaurata madagascariensis (assembly GCA_019973955.1). Classification (NCBI taxonomy): domain Eukaryota; kingdom Metazoa; phylum Arthropoda; class Arachnida; order Araneae; family Nephilidae; genus Trichonephila; species Trichonephila inaurata. The sequence continues at coordinate 10,763 of BMAV01024832.1, forward strand.
GAGTTGCATCTGGATTAAATGTTACTCCAGGTTTTGTCAACTCTGGCTAATGAAAATTATCTACGAGGTAGGTGTAAAGAACTGAAAGACCATGAGAAACAGGTAATATTACAAATTGATGAAATTTTCATCAAATCAGCGATTACATATAAATGTAATAAAATAATTGGATTTACTGAGAAAGGAGAAGCAGCTACTACGATTCAATGTTTTCTATACTCTTCTTTATTGAGTAAAAATAAAGAAATAGTATCATTGAATCCTGTAAAGAACATGAATGCTGAAGACTTGCATTCTATGACTTTAGAAATTTTGTCACTAATGGAAAAGGTAGGTTTTTCAGTTGTTTGCATTGTAAGTGATAATAACAGAGTAAATAGAAATTGTTTTTCTAAATTGTGTAATGGCACCATAAAGAGTGTTATTCAGAATTCAGCGCTAATAATGCAAAAAAATTACATCTTATTTTTGATTCAGTACTTCTTATCAAATATATACGAAATAATTGGTTAAATCAGAAAGATGCTGACTCTTCTTTAATGTATCCTGATCCTTCAGAATTTTCTCAAAACCGAAATGCATCTTTTTCATCATTATTTAAAATTTATAACGAAGAAATGAATATTATTATTAAATTAGCTCCTAAATTATGTTTAAAAGCTTTAAAACCAACAAATTTTGAGAAACAAAATGTTAAATTAGTTTTAAAAATTTTTGAAGAAAGCAATGTGACTGCACTTAATATATTAAAAGATAAATTAGGCTACCCAGAAATGTTTAGGGACACTGCAATATTCATCAAACATATTTTAGATTTCTGGAAAATAATGAATATTAAAAGTCCAACTATAAGGGTCAAAATCTTAAATTGAAAAACAGTGTTCCTTTTTCATCAATGGATGATGATAGATTCACTTTTTTTTTAAAATTTGTTCAGTGGCTGGACTGCTAGAAAAATTTAAAGCACACAAAATAAACGAGAAGGTTGTTTAAGCGAGGAAACATTTTTTGCTTTGAGGAATACGGTAAATACCATCCCAGAACTAATAAAGTATCTTTTGACGGAGCAGAATTTCAAATATGTTTTAACTGGAAAGTTCCAAACTGATAATTTAGAAGCCAGATTTGGGCAATACAGACAAATGTCTGGAGCAAATTATCATGTCACTGTGCAGGAAATTTTGCAAGCTGAAAAAAAGTTGCACATTAAAAGTGTGTTAACTTTGCACTCAGATAAATATGGTACTATCTCACTAAAACATTTAATTTCAAATCATTCAGGTGAAATATTTCATGTTAAAGTATATATTTTAGATTTCAACGAAATATTAAACATTAGAAATAAACCAGATGATATTTCAATAGAAGAGTATCAAGCTCTACTGTATATAGCAGGATATTGTGTGCGTAATATAAAATTCGAATACTCCGATTGCAAGCATACATTTGTTTTAGATAAGCAGATTAATTTCGACTCGGAAAATATCGAAGGGACAAAATATTTGAGACTTCTGGATACAGGAGGTTTAAAAATGCCCACAGATATTGTTATGAAAGTCATTTCAACGCAATATTTCATTTTTAATTTGTTAATATCGAAAACATTCGAATCGAAGTTTCTTAAAGTTGATTGCCAATTATCTTGCTTTACAAGCATAACAGAAGCGTATCTGGAATTACACGAGTTGTGGAATGTCTTGCATTCATTTCATTCTCACCTTGTGTAAATTATAACATTCCTGCATTTTCATACTTTAAAAAAGTATTCGTTACATTTGGGAACATATGCTTAAATAATTATTCAAAAAAGCTCAGTGAAGAAATTTTAACCGTGAAGGATAACCGAAAAATGAAGAAATTTAAGGCCAATTAAATTAATGTTTGCTTTTTATATTTTTCTGTTTTATTTATTTAAATATTCAAATATCGATTCGTATTTTATTCATTGTGCATGTATATCCTTGTAATTTTTTTATACTACATACATTTTATGAACGTGTTTAATTGTTCATATAATTATTATTTGAAGAAAAATTATTTATTTATTTATGTTATTCGTTTAAATTATTTTCATAAGGATTTTAGCATTCAAAGTATGTAAAATGTTATTTTCTTAATTTCAAAACTTTTGTTTGATTTTTAGATATTTTTACTATAGCATAATATTGAATTTTAATGCATATGCATAAAAATAATGTAGTTAATAGTTTAAATAATATCATCACAAATGCAAATGATTCAAAATTTGAAACTAATCGGTACGTTGCCTCATTAATGATATATTCCATGAAAAGTTGTTTTTTTTCTGATTATTTATAGGTAAGTGTATTTACTAATGTATATATATTTTTAACATCCTATATTTGCTATGTAATTATTATGGTGTCTAAACTGTTCATGTCATATGCATTTTTTATGTAATAATATGCCTCAAATACTTTACTTTTCCTATTTTCTTTACAAGTATATATAAATTTTTCTTTTTTATTTTATTGGATTGAAATTATTTTAAAATTTTTGAATATTGAATGAATGAAAATTGAATATTTTTAACGTATAATCTAGAATCTATTTTTACTATATAATATTACTATATGGTGTCTAAAACTGTTTGTCATTTCTATATTTGTATATATTTTTGCATGCATTTTTTTTTTTATAATTCTTTCTTTTGTTATGATTCATTGATTCTATGAGCATAAAAAATGTCATTTCACAGGAAAAAGGAACTCCTGCAAAATGTTTCTAAATTCACATGATTTTTTTATTAATATGCCTCTAATGCTCTACTTTTCAAATTTTCTTTGCAAGTAAATGTTTTTTATTTTTTTATTTTATCTGATTGAAATTATTTTACATTGAGCCAGTTTTTTCTTATACTGTTAGGAGCCTTTCATGAGTGATTTTGTCCCTTTTTCCGGGAAAATATTATGCATCATTCTAGCGTTTTAATGCATAACTTTCATCACAAAATATTCTCAGTGAGAATAAAAAAATAATCAATATAAATGTGGAAATTTTAGCCTATGACATGAAAAGAAATAAATGTTCAAAGTTTTATATTCCTCACAGAGCCAATGCGCGTAGAAAAGCTTTCCCTCCTTTCGTGACGTCATCAAAATTCTGTCGCGGCCTGGTCCTTTCTAGATGGCCTTGGTAGTACTTGGATATCAATAACTTAAAAACAATATATAGTCATAAAACATCACGAAATATCCAGCTAAACGGGCGAGAAACAGCTAGTATTATGCGTATATACTTTTCATTGAGACTAATCATTAATATTATCCAGCAGTCACTGGCGTAGCTAGTCTTTAATGGGTCCCTGTATCAAAATTTCGTGCACTCTTTTTTTGGGAGGCCCCTTAACAAGTTACGATCTTTTGCTTATATGTTGGGGCCCTTGTAGCTTGTGGGCCCCGTAGCATTCATACGGCTGATACGGTGATAGCGAAACCCCTGCCCGTAATTATCGCAATAGTCCCCCCCAACTTTTTCAGGGGTTCCCTTCCCCCTCCTAAATTGTCTCAGAAATTTGTTATTGCTCATTCGAGGAATATGGGAATTAAAGTAACTATAAGAATATTGTGTCTGCATAAGGTGATGGAATTGATAATAAAATGCGCTACGGAATATAACATAACAATTCAAGTTTCTTACAAATAACCGATTTCGGCACTGAAAAAATACATATCCCGCTGATAACATTAAGTAAAATGTATTTAGAGTTATTAAATTCAATGAAAGAGAAACAACAAAAATAAAATTTCCTTATATTTTTTTTTATAATCTTATCTGTTGAAGTGTTTGGTTAAAATAATAAAAATATGTACCACGTAATTTAAACTTGTGTGTGTGTGTGTGTGTTCAAAGAAAATATATCTATATGTAGCGATTCTATTGTAATATTTCATTATATATTGCTATCTTAATCTTCTTTAAGGCAGAACTATCTGTTATAAGTAATTCATAATAACTTGCTCACTGAATTTGAAATGAGGATTGGTAAAATAAATCTGTAATCATCATTTCTTTTGCCAAAATTAGTTTCTTTGTTTGTTTTTTTCCTTGATTTAGAAAATACAGATTGTTAGATATAGAATATGTTTTCGGTGTCGGTTTATCCATTGGGTGCTAGAAGCGGGTGCCCAAAGGCCCGGATAAGCTGGACTTAACCAGATTTTCGATTTATAAATTCGATCCTCCAGTACCAAGTGGGCCTGTAGATCTTCTGCGGCCAGGGCCCGAAATGAGCTTAATTCGCACTGTATGTTTTTGTGTGTAAGATTCGTTAAAAATTACGCAGAAACGTTTTACTCTTTGGCCTTACAAAAATTATGTTGGAATATATACTATCTTCACACACAGAATCTTATTTTATCCAAACTCATGTTATTTATTTTCGAACACCTGCTGAGTGTAGACCCAAAGAAATCGACAAGCTGTAAGTGGAAGACCTCGAAATGTAACAGTACTTATGTGACATGAATTGAAATTTAAAATAAATAGTTTCTCTGAGGCCAGATGCTAGATTCAACTAATTTAGGGATTAAGGAAAGTTTCTTAATGATGTTTATTTACTTTAATTACATTTTAAAACTCCTTCTTACAAATTTATTATTCATGCATTTGATGACAGGAACAATGTTCAGGGTCATCTATTTAAAAAAAAAATTTCATCGCACATTTGAGTTCTTTATCCAACCAGGAATTCGGCTGTAACCTTGATATCATTAGGAAGACTTTATAAGACTTTGCATTCATTGTCTTCTTTCATCGGTTCTTTCTTTTTTTCGAGTGATTAGACTCATGGTTCGGCATCATTAGGCATAAGAATCGCTTTGTCTCACCAAAACCACTGAACTCTGCCGTTGTTTCTCGAAATTCTGCTTATCAGACCTCCAAATGACTTAAAGAGAAGGACGCCGGAGGCACAGAAACATCGTTTGGAGTAGAATTTGAATGTGTGCCCTTCCTACCAGAGAAAACTTTGGAGCAAACAGAAACGTTATCGGCAAACATTCACAGACAAACGACATAAAACGTTAAGCGCGCGGTCACACTTACTCACCCCTCAAATGTCGTAATATCGTTAGATCATCAGTTTTTACCTTTTCATACAATGTCTTGTTGGAATTTGGGATTAATCCACTCAATTTGTAACGCTTAAATACCCACGGTTAAAGTGAAAATGGTCAAAAAATAGAACCATTCTGTTTCCTACAGCCAAGTAAAGTAAATGTTGCTCAACACAGATGACCTTGATCAATCTGTGACAATGGATTTTTGTTTTTTTTTTGGAAGGAGGTGCTTATTTCAATTTTTGATGCAAGAAACAACGAATAATTGAGTTAAATTGCTAAGTTTTGAGTTTTTATAGACGAACAAAGGTTGAGAGGGAATTAATCCTTTAGTAAAGCAGAAAATAGAGATTTTAACTAGGCAATGTGCTAAGGGCAGAATTCAAATCTTGGTATAATTTATGAAACTGACGAGCTCTGAAGCGATGCCATCAAAGTTGCCAACACGTTAGTTTAGGATTTTTTTGTAATTTAACGATAAGTTAGTTATAAAAATAATAAAGTATTATTAATTATCATTAAAATGGTTAGAAATTATCAAGTAGTACATGTATATGGAACTTTAATTTGTATTTACCGTAAAAATCCAGTGTATTGCGAGCACTTTTAACACAAAAAATAAGATTGAAATTTACGGGTGCGAGTAATACGCCGGGTATAAAAATGAGAGCTTTTAAAATAAAAAAGAGATGAGCATAAAAAAATTTAAGACTTCTACAAAGATCGGAACACTATTTATTTAAAAGAAACGACATACACCTAATGAACTTACAGGGAGTAATTTTAAAAGTGTACTATTTTTTCAAAAGCCTGTTATAATACATCGAATAAATGACTTCAAAACACAAGAGGATTGTACACGTGCATTTGAGGTTTCTTCGCAAGAAATAAGGTGCTCGTTATACGCCGAATATACCTGAAAACTAAAACAATTCTGCTTGAAAGTATTGATGCGAGTTATACGCCGGTGCGCGCTATACCAACAGGTGTTGGCTATACGCCAAACTTTATGGTACTTATTATTACTATTTGATATTTTATAAACCTATATTTATGACAAACTCTTCAAAATTAATATCCATTAATTAATATAAAGTTTAAAGTATTTACAGGAAATCTTCACATACACAGTGAGTGAGTGAATATTAATGTCGCACTGTTCAGCTACACGAGGGCTCTTAGCGACAGACCTCGTAATTTTGAAGCATGGTCAAGTGACGAGAATGACACCTGAGCTAGTACCCCTTTCCTACCTACCACACCATTGGGAGAACGTTTAAGCTTTCGACAGATTTAACGCGCATCGTTCCCCTACACGGCGGGTCTTTCGTGGTACTGGGCTCGAAATCACAAGTCATCAACAATCCGATACCTTGACCAATAGGCTACCGTGGCCATTACACACAGACAGCAAAAAAGCTACACATTATGTGCAGATAATAAATATGCTACATCAGGGGTTGGTAATTTCTTTGGCACATGGGCCACATTATAGAATCGGAAGATATCGGAGGGCTGCACCTTTTTTAAAATGATTGTATTCATTAGTTAACTTAGCATCTCAGAAAAAATATAAATAGTAACATAAAAATCAATAAATATAAGTTATTTAATTTATTTACTGTGCTAATTTCACATCAAAAGCTGTAAGCATATTCAATTTTAGAATAGTTTATTGAGACAAATATACTTTATTACACTTTTCTGCAGTTTATTTGAAATCAGGAGGGAGATGCTTGTTGAAATTTTCATCACAACTTGCAAGTTAATGTCACACACAGGCAACTTGCATCTGTGTTTACTCTTGTTGATCTGCATACAAGGAAAACTGTTCCCAAATACCTATTGATCCAAATGTAAGGAACACTTTCTGTCTGTTTGATTTTCTGTCTTGACGTCATGGGGGAAAAAAACCTCTCTCTCTTTTTCTCTCTCTCTCTCTCTTCTTTGCCGTTATTTGTTCATTTATATGTAATGTAATTATAATTTGTTGCTGTTGTTGCTAATCCTCCAGGGCAGTGTTTCACAAACTTTCAATATTCGCGACCCAATATTCAATCATAATTTCCATCGCGCCCCCC
>BMAV01024832.1:18082-46777 GCA_019973955.1 Trichonephila inaurata madagascariensis
TAATAAAATTAATCATTAATAACAAATACTTAGTTAAATTTTACGTATTATAATCAATCGGAAAAAAAATCAAGGGTTTTTTTTGGGGGGGGGGGGTCCGGACGCCCAGGACCCCTCCCTTGTGTGCGCCACTGACATATTGTAATTCAAAAATACTATACTTTGATGCTAAAACTACGATACGACTTTAACCTCTCAAGTGCCACCGGCCTATATAAACATCTCGCTCATCCAAAGCATTAATTTCCTTTGACGTAAAGATACGTCTTTCCGAAGTACGATTTTTCTGTGCACTATTATTCATAAAATTTTCCCGAAGGTTTTGGAATGCAATAAAAGGACCTGGACAATGTTTGTGAAGGATTTACTTAGTTTATATATTTATATATATATATATATATATATATATATAGATAGATAGATTATTTCCTTCCTAATTCCTCTCCCCTAATATATCTTATACGGTGCCTACGTGGAAAACGATTGACTTTGGGAAGCTAGTAGTGTAACTTTTATTTGAGAGTTAAAAGAGATTTATTATAAACCATACAAATTATCAAGATAAGTGTTACTTTTTGTGTGTTCATAATTTTATGTATGAAAATCCCAATGGGGTCATCAGTACCACTAAAGACCCACCGTGTAGGGCAGCGATGCACGTTAAACCTGTCGAGAGCTGAAACGTATTCCCGTTGGTGTGGTGTGGTAGTTAGGAGAGGGGGTGCCAGCTCAGGTGTCGTCCACGTCACTTGACCATGGTTCAAAATTACGTGGTCCGTCGCCAAAAGCCCTCGTGTAGCTGAACAGTGCGACGTTTATATTCAATCAATCCAATGGGGTCATTGGTAATTATTAAACTTGCTCTTAAATTAGTATTGTTAAATTAATTATAAAATACATTGTGTAGCACTGATACATTTATAAGTGTCATATCAGTGTAAATGTGAATTTCATTTTTTATATTATGTCAGAATGTATTTTGTTTGTTTACCTTTCAGTAAATTAGTTTTTTTAAATCATCTCTTCTGTTTTCGACTTTTCAATATGCTAGCGCCCCCCTCGTAGAGTTGTCACGCCCCACAGTTTGAGAAATGCTGCTCCAGGGTCTGAAGAAGTCTGACAAGATCAGTTAAATCATCGATTCTCAAAAAGTCGAGCACAAGAAGGGAATTAGCGTAGATGCTTCTGAGATTCATGCAAAACATTATGTGTTCGGGGAAGCCTGGTGATCTTGGCACTTAGCACAGATGGAGAACTTTTTGTTCGCTGAAAATGAGAGGCACTTGATGTGACTACTAGCAAGATGAGAGAGTGTAGTTTTTTGGAGCATCTGTCACACTTGAGGGCTAGGGCCAAACCAGGTTCATTACCCACATACCAATGATGAGTGGAAGGCACCCTCCACACCACCAAATTTTAAGATTTTTTTAACGAGTATAATTCCAGATGGGTAAGGGCGGATGAGGAGGGAGTTGGAAGGTTACAACCCTCCTTTGCTAGCTTCTCTGTCATTTCATTGCGTAAAGTTCGAGGTTAGATGGGATCCACTGAAAATGGATATTATGGTGCAGCGATATATGATTCAGTTTGTGTAAGATGGAGACACTGGTTTTGTCGCCAACAATAAACCATTTGTGAAGGTATTGAAGTGAAATATGGCTAAATCATATAAAGGAGGAAATGTGCGGCTTCTGTTGATCCAAAGATTGGGGCACCAAATAGTAAAAGTCTGAATTATATAACTTATCGTTTATTTATGAATCCTTGTTGAATAGCATCCTATTCTTATGGAGCACTCATACAAAACTTTAAATAATTTTTGGAAGAAAAAGAACACCAGCAAATTATTTAGGAGAAAGAGTGACTTTTCTTATGATGTACAAACAAAACATTGGAAATAATTTGTAATGTTTTCTTTATTTATTTATTTTTATTTTATTATTATTTCTTTACGGTTTGCCCTTTTTAGGAAAGGGGTAGAGGGTCTGAAAACAGGCATTATCCAGCAAAAATTATGGGTTCATCAATGTCTTATTCTTACAAAATTTGATTCTAGAGCTTTGAAAATACTAAAGAATGACATAAAGTATTAGGTCTTGCAAAGCTTGGTTTCCAAGTAGAGGTACAGTTCCATATATATTTGAAAGAATATTAGAGTATTAACACATAAACTATTTCATAAAAATATATTACCTTATGTTGTTCGATGTATTTTTAGGATTAATAAACTTTCTTAGCATGATGTTGCTTATATGATAACTCTTTTCTTATCTTTTTAAAAGATAAATCTCAGTATTCAGGAGACTTTATACTGGCCGACTTTTTTCTGCAACAAAATCATTTTCTTCAACAAAAGAATACAATTAATTACATGGCATATTAATTCATAGGTTGATTGATTTATTATTTAATAGCGTTGCATTTTGATCCCTTGTGAGGGTTGTTGGTAGCGGACTTCACAATTTTGAACCTCGATCAAGTGACGAGGATGACTCCCAGAGATGACACTCCACTCTCCAGTTTTCCACATTGAACTGTGGCCACGGTAGCCTAGTGATCAAGATAATGGACTCGTGGCTGGCGTATTATGAGTTCGAGCCCAGTACCATTTAAGACTCGCCGTGTAGAGGAGCTCTCTATGCACGTTAAATCTGTCGAGAGCTCAAATGTTCTCCCGTTGGAGTGGTGTGGTAGTTAGGAGAGGGAGTACCTGCTCAGGTGTCGTCCTCGTCACTTGATCATGGTTCAAAATTACTAGGTCCGCCATCAAAAGCCCTCGAGTAGCAGAACAGTGCATCGTTAATATTCCCTCACTCACTCCACACCGCACCACAATGAAGACTTTGAACCTTGACAGGTTTAACATGCTTCAGCTCCGCTACTCGAAGGATCCTCAGTGGCATCAAGACTCGAACCAACGACTTGATGCGTGAAGGAGTGAACATTAGTGTTGCACTGTTCAGCTACTCGAGAGCTTTTGGCGATGAACCTCGCAATTTTGAAATATGGTCAAGTGACGTGGACAACAACTGAGCTGGCATCCCTCTCCTAACTACCACACCACACCAAAGAGAGGACGTTAGAGCTCTCGACAGATTTAACGTGCATCGCTGCCCTACACGGCGGGTCTTCAGCGGTACTAATCTCGAACTCATGAGACGCCTGCCACGAGTCCGATACCTTGAACACTCCAGCAACTCTTCACGAATTCGTGACCTTGACCTTTAGGTTACCATGACCGTCAATCCTACGTGATCAGAGCAATTTCGATCTTCGGCGCTTGATCGATTATTAACATAATGATTTGAAACTCTATTAGTATTATTGGCGATTGATCCTGTAATTTGATATTTGGGTCAAGTGACGAGGATGACACTTGAGTTAGCAACACAGCCTACAAACTTGCAATCTATTCCACGGTGAAGGCTTTGAACTTTGCTAGATTTAACAAGTCTTTGAGAGAAACGAACCCACGATTTGACATAAGTAACAACGGTTACGTACTTTTAATCATAACTATTCCGTAACGTGGTCGTCACAACCAATAAATTAAATAAATCTAAATAGATCTCTCTGATCTTTATCAACTCACTATATAACAGCTTAGTATTTTTTTTAAAAAAAAATCTGATTTAATTAAATCCTTTGTTTAAATCTTGGAACTTGATAAGAATCAGAGAAGGATGTTTATATCCACTTCAATGAATACTCGAAAGAAAGAAATAATGATCACAGTAAAATGCGGTTTATAACGATCATAATATCGTGAATTTCTTTTTCATCTGCAAAACTCTGCATTGAATCGTGAGCTGGTTATGAACTCGAGAGAGAGTGAGGTAACAATCTCAGTTAAATATAATAAGTTTAATAAATTCAGTCTTTAATTCAATATTCGAAAGCTCATGGAATGGTAAAAGATACCAAAGCCTCTGAATTGCGATAATAAATAATAATAATGAGTAGTTAAGATATAAGAATGGCAAAGCAACAAACTGATCAGAAACAGATAATTTTATAAAATACTAATATAAATTTCCTCTTTCAAGATATAGAGAAATATGTTTAACGTGAAAACGCATAAGACAAGATATCGGTTAACACGAAATAATACAACGGTTCGGCTGGGTGGCGTAGTTGGTTTGTCGCTGGGCTACTGCACGCACGATTGCGAGTTCGACCCTGGCCCAAGTCGGTGGATTTTCATGATGTAGAAATTCGAGAGCGTCCATGCCATATGAATATGTGGCATGTAAAAAATCCCTCAAGTGTCCGTTTGGCGTGGGTGCTCTAGGCAAAATTAAATTCCTAAGTATAGCTTTGCATCGTAAGAGCTCAGGTGTCTCCTTCTGGGGAGGAAACTGAGCGTCAAAATTACCTGCAGAGTTTGGTATCAGCCTATATGGTGCCGCACTAAAAAGAGATACCAGCTTCCGGGGAATGTACCAGACCTGCAATGCCAAAACACCAATCCTCAGCCCATAAGAAATAAAAAAGAATAATATATTTCTTGTTTCAATATAGAAGCTTATAAAGAAAACTCTAATTAAAAAGGCTCTTTTCGCCGTATGTACGATAGTGGGGACTTAACGCGGAGCACATTTTCGAACAGAAAAAAGTCTCAATTTTTATAAAAATTTGTGACACAGTAATTCATACATTTGTTATGTAGTGTTTTTTAAATTTCAAAATATATCATAAATAATCACACAGTTTTTCCTTTTAACATGTAAATGAATAGCTCATTTAGCATTACGGTATAGGAGAAAAAATGTGAAACACATTTTATAAAATAAAATATGTGTCAACTCGGATAAAAATGAGTAGTATGATAAAATAAGTGATTCTCTACTGCATAGTGAAGCCAAAATATAATATTAATGTTTGATTACTTTTATATCTGAAAAAAATGTCGAATTTGAGTCCTATTCTTTAACATTAGCCAAAGACAACCTTTATAAACTTTTGAATTAATGTGTATAAGTACATGTATATATATACACTCTCAAAAACATGTACACTTAACTTTTTTTTATTTACATGATCTTGAAATAACACAGTGTGTGTGTGTCCAAAAGAAGAAAAAAATTCGTGTTTCTTTACACGACTGATTTATCCTAATACGATTTAAGATCACTGAGTGTTCAGCAAAAGAATAAAGACAAAATTCCACAATTAACTGCTAGTTTCATTTTAGAAGTCCTTAAACTTGTAAGTCTAGAAAATTATTTTTCAGCATTGTGATCCAAACCTAAAAAGTACTCTAAAATTTCAAAAATATCTGTAGATTTTGTTTCATATTATAAAATATTTAGTCCTCTCTGTATATTTCTTTAATTTAATAGACAGTTTAAATGATACAGTTGTTATAGAGATATTTTATTTAGGTTAAAAATTTTCTCCTCCGCACTATTATCGTCTGCTTTAATTCAATAATTCTTGCAACATGATTTCTTTATTTATTGGTTGATGTATAATCGTTTGCTTTTAAAGTTATGTTACTTAAATTGACATCGTTTGTAATTATTCTAAGTATGTTTTTTCAGTTGGAGAAAAAGAATTGCAATGCAGAATCGACGCTGGTTTAACTTAATATGTAATTATATTTTGTATTTTTTCGAGGTTTTATCATTCATCTGAAGATCTTTTGGATCATTTGAGTGATTATAAGAAAAAAGGCGCTTGTGGAATAAACTTTGGCGACTATTAATCATAGATTTGTTTAACTGACTATCGAAAATTGGGTAAAAGATTTGTAAAACCAATGGAACAACAACAATAATAATAGATTTTCTGATTTAAAAAAGGATTCCCCAAACTATTTTGAAAAATAGTTTATCTTCTTTAGTCGTTATTAAAGGACAAAAATTTTCTTTAGATTCAAGCTATATCTTTATAAAAAGGCCAGCGATTTAATTCATACAAATGTGCTCAGAAACAAATTGTGACGAATAACTAATAATATTTCCACCATTTTTATCTTAAAGTTCTTATCTTTTGTTGTTGTTGTCTTTTTCATGTAGTGCAGAGGAATTAAATGTCGTCAATCAAAGCGTCCTAAATAACCCTTTCTGTGTCGAAGATTCTTATCTTTTCTTGAGGTAATATGTACATGTATTCCTAATTCTGTTTTAAATATTAATTGAAACAGTATTAGATGACCGACGACGTTCGAAATCGTGATTTAGAAAAGCGTATAAATGAATATTTTTTTGACATTTAATGTCAGTTGAATTAGAATGTACGTATAAAATTGTTTTAAGAATATTTTCAAAAGAAAAAAAAAGTTATTTAAACGCAATTTTTTTGGTAAAAACGAAGAAGGTGTGACATATTTTCAAAACATTCTTCTTTTATGAAAATCGCTTCTATAATATTAATATTTTTCCTATATGTAGCTAAGACTCCTCTATAAAGTCTGAACTAGGGTTTTTGAAAAATTTATATTATTTTCAAAGTTGCGATCAATCGAAAAAATAAAGGGTGTTTTTTTGTTAAAATTTCTCATTTGTGATGTAAAAAATATGAGAAAATCCTCTTCTAAATTATATATTTCAAAAAATTTAGTTTAATTCTGGTACATATAACTTCTTGCTATAAGTATATACTTATATACTTCTTCAGTGTAATATCCCACAAATATTTTTTTCAAAATCGAACTCTTTTTCTTCTTTATATATGTTACCGTTAAAGTGTATAATTCAGTTATTTCATAGAGAGAATAACCAGGTATTTCATGAAATAACTACACAAGTCAGTTAATGTATATAATTGAAAATTTCACACTTTACCTATTTATTCTACGGAATAACTAGTTATTCTATGAAATAACTAACGATATACCATTAAAGTAAAATATAGACGATCTCAAAGTTATTTTATAAATTAATTGAGTAGCTAAAATATCTCGGAAAAATACATTTTATCCCTATTGCGGATGATTAATTGATGAATAATAAGAGAAAGCAGATGGTATAATTTATTATGGCTCATATTGCTAGCATTAGGTAAACAGAAAGGTAAAAAAAAAGAAAGAAAGAATATGTTGCAGAAATAGTTACATTTAAACATTATTAAAAAAAAAAATCATGTTGGGAAGCAAAACTGCTGCTTCATAAGAACATTGTGTGTAAACCAGTAGCGCACACAGAAATTTTTCAAGGGGGGGGGGCCCCAGGGGGCGAAAGTTTACCGTACTTATATCATGCTCCTTTGGATTTTGTCGATTTTCGGGAACGAAACACAGTAAGAAACTAATTATTGAATAAATAATTAGCATTAATAAAATTAATCATTAATAACAAATACTTAATTAAATTTTACGTACTAAATAGAATTGTAATCAATCGAAAAAAAATCAAGGGCTTTGGGGGGGGGGGGCGGGGCGGCGGCCCCCCCCCCCGGGGGGGGGGGGGGGGGGCGGGGCCCCCCCCCCCCCCCCTCCTTGTGTGCGCCACTGGTGTAAACCTTTTCAGACAAAAATGTAAGAGAATACGAATTTGAATTTTATAAAATACCTTTATTTTACTTTTCATTATTTATTAGAGCAAGAATTGATGTGATGGTACTTTGAATATTGGGGTTCGAAACTAACTAAAAGCAGCTAGAACCAATTCAAAGAACTTTCGAAAGTCGTATTTCATACTTTATCGATCAAGTAATCGTTATTCTATAGAATACCTAGATCAATCGTAGAATTCAAGAGTTGTATATAATTAACTGACTTGTCTAGTTATTTCATGAAATACTTAGTTTTATTCTGTGAAATTTCACACTTTAACGGTAACATATATAACAAATTACTAAAGGGCAAAATCCAAATTATGTCTACTTTGTAATCCAATATTAATATCAGTTCCTGTGTGTGTAACTATAATACACATTCGTATTTCCTACTGTGAGCTCAAAATTTAAAAGCATTGACTAAATACTCGCATTGTCTTAAATTTAAAAGTAAATTAAAAATGCGTCCATCATATTCAAATATGGAAATTCCAATAAGAAGCATTTTTTTAAATACAGGTTACACAACTGACATCTTGAAACAAAAATAATTAATCTTTTAAAATATGTTGATGTCTACGTATTCGTTCTACTGAAATCAAAATATTTGCTTGGATACTTTTAGCTATTCTATTTTCATTAGGTAAAAATAGCTTACAGAAGAAAAAATGTCTACGAAAAAATTTTTAATATAAAGTAAAAACATTTTTAAAAAACAAGCTCTTAAAATCCTTTTTAAATTTAATTTTAGTTTCGGCCTTATTTATATGTAAATTACAAAACAATGAATCTTTCCACACATTAAAAATAATTTTTATGTTAATTTAAATCCTCGAAATATTTTTTTGAATATTCTATTTTAAAAGGAAAGTTTTCTGCAAGTAACTGAAACGTTATTGCAATTAACTTTTCATTTTACCAAAAATGAGAAAAATACCGTATTTCATTACATTAAATTACTCTACAGACAGAGAGTGTTTTTTTAAGTCCCATTTTCAGAAGATATACGAGAACTATTGGCAATGGACATCTTAATTTCAAACAACAGTCAATTAAAGAGGAAGACACTTTAATTGAAACCTCTTTCACTAAACTACCACACCACTTTGAGCCTCGACAGATTTAATGTGCCTTTAGTGATAGTAGGGCTCAAGCTCATGACATGTAGGCCACGAGTTCGTGACCATAAGGAGGGAAAACCATCACGAGGCAATCATAGCTACAAATTACTCTTAAGAAAATGCTCATTGTTAAAAAACTGAGGCAATTTTTTTAACATTAATGAAGTTTTTACAAATGAATAATTGATGGCATTAATTTTATTGAATAACATTCTGTGGTTGATATATTTTATAATGTGCAATTCTAATTAATTTAAGCCAACCTAAAAGTGGCACAACAGCCCATGAGGGACAAGGCCTACTGTGCCCACCTCAGTATTCGTGACCTTGGGCGCTGAGGTGCATGAGCTGTTCCGGTCAGGTGGTCAATCTGACGCGAAACCCCCAGTGTTTAGTTCCCAAGCAAACTGGTACTTATTTATCAACCTATTGAAGGGATGGATAGCCGAATCGACCTTGCCCAATCCGGGATTTGAATCTCAAATCTGTGGTGTGGAAGCGCGACACACAACCGCTCAGCCGCCGGTCTTCTAATTAAATTAGAAAAGATTAAAATTTAGTCACGTGTCTTCACTCATTTTTATGGAAATGTTAGACTGCCTAAGATCTTTTAAAGCTTCCTTCATCTAGTGTTAACGAATAGAGACAAAAATTCGAACTTTTCAAACAGGAAAAATAATTACTTTTATGCTCTCATCTCATAGACAGATTATAATATATATTGCTCAATTATATTGGAAAACAATTATGTTTTTCCTTTATGTGGGTGTTTCCTATATTTTCTATCTTACTTTAATTTCAATTATAGTTTTAATTCTATAGAATAAAATGAAAAACTGCGCAATATTTTTAGTGTTTCTAAATTTAGAATATGGTATAATAAAATAACATATGCTATAAAATCGCGAACTTTTATTAATATTGGTGCATATTTTTTTTTCCACAAGAACATTTTTTTCACCTTGAACTTTTTAGCATATGTCGGAGGCAAAATTTGATCTCCTTATTCTACAAGTGATAAGCACCCATGTTGGTCTGAAATGTGACATTTATAAACAATCCTTCAATCCAAAAGTGATAAAAAATTTACTATCAAATATTTTGTGGATGATATATCTCTTTGTTTGAACTAATTTTTAAATAAAAGAAAAAAAATCAAAAATTGTGTTCTACATTTTTTTTTTTTACAGATATAATTAAAACATAATGAGAAAATGTTACAATCAACACATTTAGAAAATTTATAAGCGCATGAAAACTAAATATCTCTTTCATAATAATTTTTATTTTTAAAAATTTATTCAAAGATGAAATTTTTTTGGTACCCAGCACTAAGAACATGAGTTCAAATATATCTAAAAGGTATAGTGTTATGTAACTGTTATTTCCACACAAACTATGTTATAAAAGCAACAATTCAAAATCTTTTATTTTCCCTGCATTTATAAAAACGCTTTTCGTGCTGCCATCTAAGATATAAAAAGTAAACTATAAAAAGTAAAAACTTCTAAAAAAAGAAAACTCGGGTTTGAGGGAGTTGAAATATATTTATTTAAATAAAAATTCATCGTTCAGAAAAGCAAAATTTTATGTCTAATGAAAAGGATTCATTTACACTTACCCACGAATTAATCGGTTTTATGTGAGCATGACCTTATTCATAACTTCATAAATGGCAGAGATATATGCAATTCAAAATTAAATCCATTAAAATTTAAGACATTTCTCTTTTTTCCCCTTACTATTAATCAAAGTGTGTTCAATCTTAAAAATACGAATATTCTTTTAATTCAGGCAAATGTCTTTAATTTTTTTAAGCATCTCTAAGACTATTTTAATAACAAATTAAATGGTAATGTTAAACTTGTACCATTCGCGCGGAGTTCATCTTCGCATGAACATATATAAAAAAAATCAAGTATGTATATTATTATATAATTCAGTGTGTATAAATATATACATATGTGTATAATCATTCATCATACATTAAATTTCCAGAAATCTAATTTAAAAATAAACTATAAATAGAAGTATAACAAGACAGCATAGATCGAGGTTAAATGGCAATACAAATATAATCTCTTAGTCTTAGAAACTAAGCTTGTAGGGTAAGAAGTTAAAGAGTTAAAGATCCACCAAATTTCCCTTATATTTTTGTATGCCTAGGCTGTAAAAAGAAGAATATAGTGTAAAACTAAGTTAAAATTTAAAAGTATTGTTTGTTCAGTAACATAATAATAAACAATCAATATTTAAAATACTATAACATAGCCAAATAACATGACAATAATGTTTGTATATATACCAAAGACCATAAAACCCCCCAAAAAAGAAACAAATTTTACACATATGCCTGCAACTTTTGAAGATTCTATCAGATAATATCAAAAAAAATCAACACTTGATCACACTTTAGAAAAAAATTGTTTAAAATACTCCAAGATATTTTATAAATATAATTAAAAAAAACATGCAAATCTTTTAAAATTTAAAAATATTTTGTTGAAAAGAAAGAGCCTATTGAATTAAAATTTAAGATGCTAAAATTGTCAAATAAAATGATATGTGCCGCCCTCTAGCGAAATTATATAGAATTGAGAAATAACCAATAAAATAAAAAGAAAAAATTCAAACAAAAATAAGTAAAATTTCTAAATAAATTAACACTATTGAATTTATTTTAAACGTATATATAAAGAAAATTAAAATAGTAATGATCCAATAAAACTTTTACATTATTATGTCACTATTTTTATTAGCTGAAATATGAATACGTTGTAAATAATTAAGAATAATATTTCTATAAATAAAAATATAGAAATATGTACCTTAGAATTCCAAACGTGTACTTTAACAATATTAAAATTAAAGTTTTCCTACTTTTATTGAATTTATTTGTTATATAAACGCACATACGTATGTGTGTGGATGTGTAAAAGAAAAAAAAGAGGGAGTTTGAATTGCTTTTCTATATTCGTATCTCTATAAATTAATAATCTTGATATATGAAAACAAAGCGTGTAAAATGTAGGTTAATTTTTTCATTTGACTAGGGAAATGGAAGTAAGAGATAGGATACTACTGTAAAATGAGACAAAGATTGGAAATGTGTTTTTAAGTGTTAAAAAAAAAAAAAAAAACTCAGTATATTACATTTCTATTTAAAAAATAATTACATTTCAACATCATTAATGTTCAAGAAGAAACATATTTTAATACATCTGATTTCCATTTAAATTAATCCATTTCTCTTCATAGTGTGCATTAAAATTTCTACATAATCTTGTGTAGCAGGATATCAAGAATTATATAATCGAGAAACCAAAAAGACAACCACTAATAAGACTTTGTAACAAGAAAACCAACACAGGCTGTTAATAACGAACGAAATTGTTCATTTTAACCGAAGGCGACAGTTATACTACACATATCTGACACATCTACTGTGATGATAGTATTTTTAATTCAATTCGCAAAAAACGTGCTCGCTTGGTATCAAGTAGTGATGAGCAGTTGTTACTTAGTAGTTTTATTCCAAATTTCAGTATGATTTTTTATGTGTTGTACGTAATTATAGACTAAATTTTCACTGTAAACTAATTTTAATTTTTTTTGTAACAAAAATGAATTGTTTTTTTCTTTTTACTATGTAATATGGATTTCATTATTACTTTTTTGCACAATTTTTGGGGAAAATATTAAGGGATTTTTCACCTAACACGATTTTTTGAAATTGTGGAACATACATATCCCAAAGTTTACCATAGGTCACATGCATTTTTCTTACATGATTTTTTTTTCAACGAAATGCCCTGAAAGTGGTATAGAAAACAGAATACTATGCAAGGAAAAAAGAGATTTATTAAAATTTCCTCTTATATGAGAGACTATAACGACTAAATTATATTCAATTTATCTTTCAACTCTCAAGTGTTGCAGTTTTTCGCCGACCTCATTAAAAATACATTACATTCTTTTCTCATTTAAGAGTGTAGAAAACGAATCACTCTTTTGAAAATATTTCTTTGAGGTGTTATAAGAACTTTCAAATTTCCGTGTAATCCTCAAAATATAAAGAAACAGAATTATAAAAATGAAATATATCGAGTGCCGACATTCAAATTTTCTGAGCAGGTGGCGCCATCTTATTATTTCATTCTGAAACATAAAACTGTATTTGAGTATTGCAATATTGTAAGACTTTCTTATATTACTTCGAATGCAAAGGCATAGCTACCACCGAATCAGCCGTATAAATGGTGCGGGGCCCCCAAACTACAAGGGCCCTAATATGCGTAATATTTTGACACTTTTAAATAAGTTTTATTAATGCGATCATTTTTATTTACTTTCTCAAAAAGGACTCCTAGGAATTTTGATACCAAGGCCTTCTCAGAACTAACTATACCAGTGTTTGAATATGAAAATACATTATTTTATGGATTTTGTTGACCATTGAAGCATTATTCATTTAAATTGTCTATTTTGTTGAAAAAAAGGGGTAGAATATTAAAAGGTTTCTAATTACATATCTACATGTCTAGATATCCATTTAGCAAAAAATGCCATTAACTTCCGAGGAAATATTTGCAGAAGTGGTGGACTTTCGCGGTAATTATGTAGAGTGGCACGGGTAAATAAAAAGAATTCCTTTAAAAAATAAATTATAAATCTTGAATAATTTTTTAAAACAAATAAATATTCTTAAGATTTTAATCACTCTTTTGTGTACAAACAATAATTATAATCAAACAGAAACATAACTGAGTAAAATTATTATATGATAGGTATAGAGAATGCATAAAAATTACTAAAACAATTAATTCATTTTATGTCCAATCAAATGTTTTGAAAAAAAAAGTCTCTTTCTAAACTATTTCATATTTAGATAAATGTTATAAATAATTGAAAATAATATTTTATTTTTAAAAAAAAATGTAAAATGCATTTTATTTGCAAATAGTTTTTTTAATTACTTTATAATTAGTATTTGATAAATTACTAATATATTTCCGAAAATTTCGTTAGTGTTTAGTGTAGCCTCCCCCCCAAAAAAAGTAATATTAAAAAAAAATTTAAAAAAGGTTGGATTCCTTAAAAAATTATGTAATATTAGTACTTAGGAAAAAAACATATGTATTAGCCTATTTAACTTATAATAAGAATTTATTTCGTGGCATCATTATTCAAGATAAGTATTTCTGTACTCATCTGTCATTTTTTTTTAAGTTTGAAGAATTACTCGTATTTTATTATTGATAAGGAAAAAAAAACTTTCAGGAAATCAAATGCTACTTAGCTGATACAAGGAAAAAACACGCAAATAATTTCTGAAAAAAAAAAAAAGAATATTTTAATATCACCAACCACTGCAGTTTTCATGTTCATTATAAAGTGAAATTTATTTCAGGTAAGATTTATGAAAATATATAGCTTGATTGAAATCACGAGAATCAAATATGCTTTGACGAATTCCGTCTTCAGGAGACAAAAGTTTTTAAACAATAGACAGCAGATTATTTTCTAAGAATTCCAACATTTTTTTTTTATCGATGGAAATTATCGAGAATCTGAGGAGAAAGGTTGAAGACACTTTTTTTTATTTTTGAAACCTTGAACTGCACGACGTTCTTCCTTCATGAAAAGATCACATGGGTAGATGAAATTTGAATGTGCTCATACCGGAAATTTTTTATTTATCTCTAAAAATAAATACAGGTAAAATATTAATGATGTTAATGTCCTTAAGTAAAATTAGAAATATCAAAAAGCTGATGCGTTGTTGATTGTTTATTAAATACACTCTGCCATAAAAATGTATATGCACCCAGAAGAAATTGAGCTACTATCACGAAACTTGGCAGGGATGTAGTCTGGATATGCAAATGATTAAAATTTCATCGCCAACTAGACAAGGGTAAGCGCGCTATGCGCATATGAGATGCGCTGATAGGAGAGTTTAAAAGCATGATTGCTCTCGTACCATAGGTAATTTAAACAAATCTGTAAAACTGGATAGACATCATGTTTCATTTGCAATTCTCACGCACATCTAATATAAAGTATTGGTTATGAATAGAACATATACGAGGTAAGATTCGAAAATTCCCAGAATGAGTTTATAACAAAAAATATTACTGATAAATTTGCTGAAACATATTCTCCTTCGAAAAAAAAGTGTGTGTGCTTATGACCACACGATAGAAGTGATAACTGCAAATTTTGTAATGTTATTTCAGGGATTAGCTAGGTGAATAAAAAACATAGAAATATTAATATTGTCCTATGAAATCATTTATTCATATGTCTGTACTCATAAAGTAATATATTTTGCTCGAAATATACAATCATATTTGGGAATTAATTGTATTCTAAGAAAGAAACAATAGGCTTATGGTAGCTGAAGTAGGTTATAAATACTTTAGATTCAAAATTTTGCTTAAATATCTATAAAAAAAATTCCGTCAAGCGTTGTTCCGTACTTCCTCGTGCTTTCATTTGGATAATTTGACATAACTAAATTGAATTTTGATTTTAAAAAATTACCTAAAGATTTTAATTTGTCTTTTGAAAAATCTACTTTAAGAATCCCACTTAAAATCATAGGTAATTTGTTCAGAAGACCCGATCCGCTTTGTGAATTTTGGTTGTAATTTAACAATATTCAGTTCTATCCATGAATTAATTTAAGCAAAGGGATAGTAAGACAGGTAGTTGATTGGGAAGAGAGGAATCTAGATCAAAACCTTTAAAAAGGGATTTAATCAGAAGATTTATATCACATAATCTCTAGCTTATACTAGCTCTCTTGTTATTGTATGGGAGTTTTGTACAAATATATCTGGTGCTGCTGCAAGGTAAGTCTTTTTAATTATATTTTGTTTTCTTGTATTTAAATTATTTAATGTATCTTTTTCTTAATACCTGTGTACTTAATTTTGTTATTTTAAATTTTTAATTGTTTTAATTTTCTTTTTAGACTCAAAGTATATTTAAGTAATGTGATTAAAGCTATTTGTTCATTGCTATTCTGATTCGATTGCAAAAATAGATTTTTATTCTTAAATTCACTTCAATATTGCTAATGATAATTATTCTTACTTAGTTCTATAAAAATTTGTCCTTTTTCTACATTTTGTTTAATTTTAGTGAAGGGTTTTTTTACTCCCTCTAAGCCTATTTTTTAAAAATATTACATGTTTCAATTTCATGCTTCAACTAGGATTAGAAAGAATCCCGCATTCCTTTTTGTAGAAAGAGGTGGCAGGGGTAGCCCCACTTAGATCGAAGCTAGGAACTATTACGGCGTATTGGTAGGGGACAAACTACCGCGTATCAGAGTGACGGGGGAGGGGAAAACGTCCCTCCTTTTTTTAGAGGTGTGTATGTCGCGGACGACCTTGTACGAGCAGAATTTCCGACTCGAGACGAAAACGCCCCGAAGGAGCGTTATATACCCGAGTGTGACGTTCATTCAAGTTCACTCTCCAGCAAAAAACGCGCCAATAGAAGTTATCTCTTCAATAAGACCCTTGAGTAACAACACACTTTTGCCATCACTCGTCAAGATCATCGAGACATTTCTAGAGTCCATTTTTAGCCATGCCTTTTAATTCAGCCTGCGATGAATTTTGAACATCTGTTGATTGAAATAGACGACTCTACAAGCGACATGTCTGTTTAGGAAATAGGCTGAAGTCACTGGGGATGAGATCAGGGGAGTAAGGAGAATGTGGCAAAACAGTTGTTTTCGGTTTTGGAAGAAAGTCAGAACGAGGAGGGATCAGTGTGCAGAAGTGTTATCATGTAAAGCATCCAAGACTGCTCAGCCCACAATTTTGGTCTTTTCTTTCGGATCCTCTCACGCAAACGACACAGGATGTCTACATGGAGCTCTTTGTTTGCAGTGTGTCCTTCAGGGATAAAAATTCCAGATACACAATGCCCTGCGTATCGAAGAACACCTCTAGCATGACTTTCAATTTAGCGATCTTGACGGAATTTCTGCTTGAGTGAAGATAGTGATGATTTCCAAGTTGCCGATGCTCCCTTGTTTTTTACATGACCCGCAATCCACTATTTCTTGCCTCCAGTAACAATTCTGCCAAGCAGGGAAAGATCTTTGTCAACAGCCGAAATTAAGCCTCCCATCATTTCTATTCGAATTGCTTTTTGGTCTTCGTTTAACATGATGGAAACGATATGTTGACACACTCTATGCAAGAAAAGATCCCTATCCAGCATCTGTTGTCATGTGGCCTTGGATATTCTAACTGATTCTGCTGTTTGTGCTGTTGTTTGAAGCCTCTTCTAAGGGGAAGGATGCAGTAACACAGAAATGTTATCATAGTCGCTCTACTGCAAAACTTTTTAACGTTATAAACTCAGTCCAGGAACTTTTGACTCCTACTACGTATAAAGCAGTAAACTCATCAGGTCATTGTACTTTGCCTTTATTATACGTGTCGAAGTAACATTTAGCGGTAAATAACTCTTTGCTTAATTTTTTTTTACAGTCTCCTTGTATTTCAGTTAAATGAAAATTTTTAATTTTTCATACATATTCTTCCATACACTTTCTATTCAAAAAAAATTTGAAAAGTTATTCATCTGAACAACAGCACTGTTATCTTAGTTAATTATGTTGTTTTTAAGATAGTAGGTACTATCCCTATGAAACTTAAGTTCAATGTACATTGAAGTCATAGCCATTAGTGATTAATACGATATTATAATGTTTCAATTATGTGTGTTTTACGTGTAAAGTATTAAGTCTTAAAAGTAAAATGTTTGGAATATAAATTGAAAACTAAAAACTATTTTCATTAATAAAATAGTTATACTACGTTATAATAGACATAAAATATTTCTGTCTATATTTTTCTAGTAAAAAAAACAAAAAAACTACAAAAATAAAAAGAACAGTCATTTGTGGTAAGTACGGTGACACATTACATAAGTATTCCTTACAGCATGAAAATTAAATATTTGCATCACGAAGAAAATGTATGCTGTTTCAACAAACGATTAGATGGACGCCAATTGGCGATAATCAAACACTAATATCTCCTCATCTGGTTCTTCATGAATGTTGCGTTTTCTCTTAATGACTTCATTTGTTAAGGTATTACAATCAAACATGAAAACGGAAATTCAAACCTCAAATAATGACATATTATTCTGCAGACATATTCTGCAATTTCGCAATCTACCTTTTAATTAAGTCTATAATTTTTGTGACTCAAATAAACTAATTAAATTCGGAGATTTTCAGATCATCTGCAACGAATTCAAAGTTTTTGAAAGTGAGATAAAATCTCTTGTAAAGATATTACGCAGAAATGCTACTAATACGTACATTGAAGAAAATTTTGTAAAGATTGTTATAAATATGTAAAAGTCGAGGAAGGAAAATGAGTAACAGCTGTTATAGATGTGTGTGGGTGGGTGCGAGCGTGCGTGTGTGCATGTATGTATAATAAGAGCTTCTATCCTCGATATAATTTATTTGAAGAATTTAATTACTTACAATATATTTTATATTACGAGTTTTTTTTCCGTCCATCAAAAATGAAAATGTTTAAAGAAAGTATTTTAAAACCACTGGCGTAGTTAGTTCTGAGTGGGCTCTGTATCAAAATTCATTCGGGCCCTTGTTTATAGTATATGAGAGCCTTGTTAGTGGAACTATAGTTAACGTGGTGGGGCCCCGTATCATTGATACGGCTGATACGGCGGTAGCTACGACCCTGTTAAAAACGTTTTATCAAATGAATTTCGTTTATGGAGTATACAATTTATTTTTCCATTACATATAAAAAAAATTTATCATAAAGAAAATTAACAGAATCAAAATGATACCATTCGGCAAGAGTTTAAACTAATCATTCATCTTTCCAAGCATTCTTTTGAACTGTAACAATGATTCCAAGAGATATTATTACTTCAATTATCATCTTTATCGAATAGGGCGAATGGGAGTATAATTGCTACGACTCTATCAGGAAGAAAGGAAATTGGCAGAGTTTAGTCCTCTGGATTCGGTATGAAGTAACATCCGCTCGGGTGCTTCTCACACGGTTGATCTTTGTCAATATTTAGAGGAAACGGCACTCTGCACAACTTGCACTTGGTGGCTGCTCCGGCTCTACCATATGAGAAACTGCACGGATGGCAATATTCCTTTCTGCAAGTTGGACATCCTCGGCAAGTGCAACACCTGCAACAACAGCCTTCGATTTTGGCTTCGTGTTCGCAATTGTTCTTTCCTGTCAAATCATGGCATTCTTTCAAGACATCTTCTTTCTTTTTAGGCGGAGGAACTTTTTCCCACAACGATCTTTTTGGGTGCTGAAAGAGATATTGTAAAATTAAAAAGAAACACAAACGCAGTTGAGAATTATGAAGACGTCATTGAAGATATCTAAGAACGAGGTGTGAGGGGTTCTCTCCACATAATTTTACTAACTCTCAAATCACATATTTTCAACAAATTATTTGATTTGAGAATCTCTTTCCGTAAAGGAACCGTGATTTATGTATAGCAAAACTATTATTTAAAGTTACCGTTAAATTCGGCGTATAACGCGCACTTTTAAATCAACAAAATAAGATCGAAATTTACGGGTGCGCGTTATACACCGGATATAAAAATGATAGTTTTAAAAATTAAAAATAAAAGGGATAAACATGAGAGAGAAACAATTTATACTTCTGCATACATCAAAATACTATTTAAAAGAAATGACATATTTTATGGACTTAGAGGGTTGTAGAGTTCTAGAAGTACATATTTTTTTCAAAAGCCTGAGATAATACCTCGAATGTACGACTTCAAAACATAAGAGCATTGTGATGTATATTTTAAGTTTCTTTGTAAACCAGTAATATAAAAAAAATTTTTTAAGTCAATTCCTACTTAGATCTACAAATTTTTTTTTATTTTAGCTACTTTTTATTAAATAGTTACAATTAATATAAATATGTATATACATAGGACAGAATCGCAACATTAAGTGATAATTAATTTTTATTAATCATCATTCAAGCATCGTATTGTCATCCAAAACAATCGTGTCTATAAAATTTCAGTTCAACTGAATACTTTAAAACATGAGAAGAAAAAAAATCTTCTAAAGTTTTGACACAAGTCGCCAAAAATGATGCCAACTTGGCTGTATTTTTAATTCTTTGAAGAATAAGTTTTAATCAATTAATTTTTCTTAATTATAACTAAATTACTGTATTGTCATCCAAAATAATCATGTATATAAAATTTCAGCTCAATGGAGAGCTTTAAAATGTATTTTATTAACGATTGAAAATTCCACCAAGATAAATAAATAATTAAATATATAGAGAGTGTGAGCTAATAGTAGGAATTGAATGAAAAAGAGGGAGGGTGTTATACTGCGAATATACCTAAGAATTAAAAAATACTTGAAAGTATAGTTGCGCGTTACACGCCTGATTTTACGGTAAGTGAATTAAATTCGGGCAAGTGAGTGAGTGAGTGAATATTATCGTCGCACTGTCACGATATCTTTTGGCGACGGACCACGTAATTTTAAACCATGGTCAACTGACGTTCACGCGAGAGAGAAAGAGAAGATAGCAGTTGAACAATTTGCTGCTATATTAAATTAGAGTTTACGCTTGAATCGTTAATGTATCCAGAAAAGGGGATAAAAAGAACCTTGTGAGGCGAGTTCAAGGAATCAAGTAGAGTATCTGCATTTAATGACAAGTGTTTTTCCATTATAAATATTTAGAGTAGCCTAACACTGACTTGCTAACCATTAGCTTTATTAAAAAAAAAGGTTAGTAATTGAAAGGATACAAAATAAAAGTTGTCGTTTTCTTAATGATGGCGTTTTGTTCTACCAACGAGAGCGAAGATTTCCTGAAAAGATCTTTCATACGATTAACAATATTACATGTAATTCCTGATAATTGTAGATGATTCTGCTTCAGTGAAGGAACTCAAAAAATAAAATAAAATACAGAACAAAATGATTTGAAACTGTAAGCATAATGTCCGAAATTGAATATTTAAGAATATCAAATATTTATTTATTTTATACATACCGATTATTTAAAAGATAAAGCTACCTTAAGGCTTCCGCCATTTTGAATTTGTAAGCATAAAATTCATTCTTTAGAATATTTACATTCTTTTTCAAATCTAAACTATTATATTTAATTTAATATAACATTTAGAAAAGCAAAAAAAAAAAAAAGTCTTCTGAGTGTGTAAAATTATGTTATGCCTCTAAATTTTTAAAATTTTTAAAAATATATTTTAAAGATTTAAAAATTAGCAGGCGAATCCTAAAAGTAGATAAAAATTTGGTGGCAAAATTTAATTCCACACAGAGAGAGAAGTTTGTATTATATTTTGCTCTCTCAGTTGTCCTTTATTATAATGAAATGAATGCAATTATAGTAAATATTTCAAAAGAATAGTAGAGATCCCGCAGAATTAACATTATTTTTAAAAAATCAAAATGAATAATATAAATGGGTGTTTTAACTTTTATTTTCCTTAACAGAACTCGGCGACGAGGATGACACCTTCAGTACAAAATTATATACATGTTTACTTTTAAGAAGACTTTTTCAAAGTTCTTTTTTCAATAATATTTTTCACTGTTCTGTTGTTCTTTGAAATACATTATTTGATAAAAAGAAAATGGGATTTTTTTCCCTCTCTCTGTCCTTGTCGTTACACCCTTCTTTATATTTTCTGTTCTTAACATGCATTAATATGAAATAATACCAAAAAGAGATCTAAATAAATTTTCACATTCGAACACTTTTTTGAGGGGGGAGGGAATGCCCGTCTAATTCATTCTTATTATATATCTCTCAATAAATTTTTTATAAATAATATTTTTGTAAATAATAATTTTTTATAAATAATTAATAATTTTATATAAATTTTTTATACATTCTTTATTTAACATGTTTTAAAAATCATGTTAAATAAAATGAAAATAACAATTATAGTCGCAATTTAATGCTGCAAATCAGGGGTGTCAAACTAACGGCGGCCCGGATAACATATCGGACCACGCGTTAATATATAATAAAACAACAAACCAACGCAGAATAAAAATAAGATTGGTAGACTTCGCTAAACATTTTTCAATTCCTACTATTAGCTCACACTCTCTATATACTTATTTGCTTATCTTGGTGGAATTTTCAAACGTTAATAAAATATATTTTAAAGCGCTCCATTGAGCTGAAATTTTATATACATGATTATTTTGGATGACAATACAATAACTTAATTATAATTAATAAAAACTAACTGATTAAAACTAATTATTCAAAGAATTACAATACAGACACGTTGGCAGCATTTTCGGCGACATAGCGACCCTTTTGGCGACTTGTGTCAAAACTTGAAAAGGTTTTTTTTCTCACGTTTTAAAGCATTCAGTTGAACTGAAATTTTATCAACATGATTGTTTTGGATGACAATACGATACTTTAATGATAATGAATAAAAATTAATAACCACTTAATGTTGCGATTCTGTCATATATATATATACATATTTATATTAGTTGTAACTATTTAATAAAAGGTAGCTAAAATAAAATATTTCTTTGTTGGTCTAAGTAAGAATTGACAAAAAAATTTTTTTTTTATATTACTTGTTTTAACTATGCTCATTTTTCTGCTTTTATATGTGTTTATTATAATGTATTATTCGAAATAAATATATGTTTCTGTGTGTGAATATCGATTTTTTTACGTCCTTTTTAAAGTTAAACCTTGCTTGTTTGGCCCAAGTTAGCATTTGAGAGTTTGACATCCTTGCTGTAAATGATGTGCTTATAATTTTTTTAATAAATCATAAATTGTTCTATATTATTTATACAAACAAATGCCAGTGAGAGAAAGATGAATATACTTGAAAAGTGAGAAGAAAAAACATCAATGAAAGTAAAAACCAATGGTTGCTCCAAATTAATTTTTCGAAATAACAAACAATAGATGCGTAATATTTCACTACTGTGCTATAAAACTTCATACTTAAAAATTTTGTCTTTTAAAAGAAGATTGTTAAAACAAACCTTTCTGAATTTAAAAACTAGCATTCAAAATAAAATAACAAAAAATCCAGCACAAATTATTGCTTTCATATTTCAGAAAAGTATTCTTATATACATAATTCATTTTATATTCACATTACAATTCATTTAGCAGATTCTGAAAAGTTAAGGTATCATTAAACTTATTAATAATTGCACAAAACTCTCTTAATCTCCTAGCCTTTCTTTGGTGGCTGAATATACATTTGAAATCTCAGAGTCACGATGTTTTCCTTTTCCGAGTCTCTCATCTTTTGTGTGATAATCCTTCGAGATACTCACATTTTGAAAAATACTGGACATGAGAATGTTAGAAACATAAGGACGATTTTTATTTTTCTGTTCGAAAACACCAAAACTATGAACAACATTTAGAAAATTCATATATCTTGATAACTGTAGATGTTATTCAGATATAATTTGCTTGGATAAATAAAATCAGTCTGTAAAAGTTAAAAATAATTTATGTTCATAGAATTCAAAATTTGTGTCTTAATGATTATAATATATTGCCTACGAGGAATGACACACACACAAAAAAAGCGAGACTGATCCAATAAATCGTTGTACGTACAGAATCAGTTCACCGTGTCATTATTACCTTCAAAGTAGTTCCCTTCAGCATTCACACACTTCTGCATTCGGTGCTGCCAGTGCTGGTTAGAACGAGGTTTTTGGAAGGTCCTTCAGGAGATTCTGCATTTATACCTAAATCTCTTCAATTGAGGTAAAATGGGTTCCCTCTAAGCAAGATTTAATTGTATAAAATAAAGACAAGTCACACAAGGCCAAATCAGGTGAATAAGGAGCATTTCACTTCACAGTATTGTTTTTGCTGGGCAGAAACTGCTTGACAGATAAGGCCATGTGAGCGAATGCATTGTCTTGGTGCAACAGCAATTCATCACTCCCCAATTTTGGACTGTTTTTCCTAAATTTTTCACTAAGTCCTTTTTGTACTTCAATGCAGTATTGTTGATTAACAGCATGACCACTGATGTGAGTAGGAATCCACTCATATCATGAATTTCGACAATGTTTTGGTCTGTAATCCCTTACCTTGGGCGTCCAGCATGTTTATCATCTTCTACACTGTCCCTTCCCTCTGAAAACCGCTTATGCCATTCAAACACATGTGCACGAGACAAAGTTTCATCTCCTTAAGCCTCGGTTGATATATGAAATATTTTCGAGGCTAATTTCTTAATTTTCACAAGAAACTTGATGTTGATTCGACATTTTTCCGGTCAGAATGTAGTTGCACGTGTTCACTCAATGACGCAGTACTCCCAACTGGCGTGATCGATTAATGCGAAATCGGCCACATGGATAGAGGAGGGGTGTTTTATGACGTCATCAAAACAGTTGTTGCCAATTCCACTCTTTTTTCAAACTACACACTCGTTTTTTTTTTGTGTCACACCTGGTATTTTCGTATACGGATCCACTAATATCAGATAAAATGTATCAATTTTTTTTTTATATATATATTTTTCGTGAGTATGCACAAGCAAATTTAATCTTTTATATCTTGAATCGAGCTTTTATCATAAAAGAAGAATAAAAGTTACATAAATTCTTCAGAGTGAGTGTCAGAATTAGAATTTCCGAATAGTTCGTAAGATTCACCTTTCCTGTTCTTTTATTGGAATGTCTGAATGGATGTTATCGTCATGTAGTGTGTTTTTCCTTTAGATAAATGAAACATAGGTCGACGATCACATGCCCTGCACGAATTTCTCTTCACGCTCCCTTTCCACACAAATAAAAAATAGCTCGAAAAGTAGCTCAGATATTGAACAAGATAACAAATGTATAAAGAAAAACATGTTAGCTTCTGATGGAGTTTTTAAACATAAAAATAATGTCGTATGCGTTGCTTTTATAATAATTTTATTGGAAGATATTCCCCTAGTTTGATTTCATTTGGAAATATTTTCGCTTTCAAGGGACATGTTTAAACATTACTCTATTTTTTTTTTCTTTTTTTCCCCTTTCTTTTCAATTCAAATACACGGGTTTCAAATTTTATGCAAATTTTTTAAAAAAAGCGCGCACACATACACGCTCTCGGCTTATACATTGATTGGCTTGTATTCAGAAGTATGCGGTATAATGGGATTACAAACACTTACGTTATAATAGAACAAATTTTTCCCTAAAAAGTTTAAAGAACGAATTTTATTGATTTTAGAAATTTTTAAAATACGTACTTTTTAACTACGTTTTCATTTCAAAATAAGCAAATGTTTTTCTTGAAACTTCTCAACTTCTCTCATTAAAAAGTTTTATACTCGATGCTGTCGCCCATCCGGCACAGTGGTTAGTGGCGCTGACTGCGGTGCCGTAGGGACTGGGTTCGAATTCCAGAGAAGGCATGCATGTTTTTAAGTGTATAGTGTCTTCGCGGCATGGGGGTACTTTAAATAGCCGTCGAGCCACAAGTCCTCTCATGAGGTTGGTGGAAAAGGAAGAGAGGTGGGAGGCCCCTGACCACCCCCAGGGTGTTCTCCCTCAAAATTGGGATGAAACCGAGCAAAATCGTATTGTCACCTGCATGGTGCTCAAAGCTAAGGCTAACGACAGGCGTAAAAATCTAAACCATATTCGCGATGAATTTTGTGGACCTTGATCCGATGTTACTGTTGATCAGTGGCATAAGTATAACAAGAGCAACATACTCGATGCTAGTAAGGAAATTCCTTTGAGGAATGTTTCATTTACTTGTTTGTATGTAATGTTGTCTCCGTATATTGTTGTGAATGATAGAACCCAAACTCTGAATGTCTTTTTAAATAGGAAAGTACTCCTACATTAATATGATATTCTAAATTACCTGCTGACTACGTAGCAATATGTTTTATTCTACTCATTACAATCTGAATTATTTCTCTCTCTTTTTTTTTAACATATAAACTGTGTATTATATTTCACCTCCTTATTGTAATGCTAAATAGGTTTAAAAATTAAGATAAAAAATTGAATACTTAACAACATGTTTTTAATTTCAAAGTATAGCATAATAAATGAATATATATACCATTTCAAATTCATGAATCTATAAAAAAAAAGTAAAATATTTTTTTGTCTCAAAATGGGATTCAAGTTAGAGAAAGGTTTTTATCATAAGATGAAAAGACATTCTTACAAAAAATTCTCTCTATTCAGCTTAACAGTCCTTTATTTTTTAAACACTTTACTCTCATTTTGAAATATCTCTATATACTACATGACTTTTTCACGATCATATCTAAGAGCTAATTTTATACAAGATTCAAATTTAATACTTACAGAAAATATCTCAGAGCACTTAGAACACTCTTTGTTTTCAGGGGGTTCATTGGTTTTTATTATTCCAACGACGTTTGGACGATCAGGATGGCAAATGGGTTTCTATTATTCAACGAAAACGAAACATAGTTATATATATGTATCTATATATTTCTCAGCTTACAAAATTTTACGATGATTCCACTCTGAAATTGAAAGGAAATGGTTAAAATGTGATCCCATAATAACAAGTTTAAAGTTTCAAAAAATTCTCCCTGACCATTTTAAATCTTTGGAAACCTCTAATTAAGTTTTATTCTGTACACCACGTTTGGAGATTTTAGAATTGAGTTAATCTCGCTTGACAAATGAAGTTTAAAAATAAAACAGATAAAAATTTTATTTTTAAGAGTATCTGTATATTACTTTTTGTTTTTTTTAACACGTTTTTTTTAATCACATAAAAAATAATAACTCAACATTTCTCTTCAAATATATTTTCAAAATTATGAAGAACATTTTGAAAAGCACAAAAAACAATGCTTTCAATAGCTTCGTATCTTTAAAAAAAAGTTTACCTTAAGGTATCCGACTACGTTCGGAACCGTGATTTTGCAAAAGCGTATAAATGGATAATATTTATGATATTTAGTGTCACTTAGATTAGAAACTGTATATAAAACTGTTTTAATAATAGTATTACAATAAAAAAATTATTTAAGTACAATATTTTGACAAAAAATGAACATAGAATGATCCATTTTCAAAATATTCTCCTTTTGTGAAAAATGCTTCTATTATAATAATATTTCGCCTGTATATAGCTCAGACCTCTGTATTTATGTTTTACGACAACAGAGGGGAGAAATTTTAAGAAAATACGCCGATAATTATTTCAAATGGTGTTGTAACTCTGAAAGTAATGTGAATTTTTCAAAAGTCATAGTTGAGCCTTTGTACAGAAATCTGAGCTATATACAGGCAAAATATTAATACAATAGAAGCATTTTTTACAAAAGGAGAACATTTGGAAAAAAGGTTATTCTAAGTTAATTTTTTGCCAAAATATTGTATTTAAATAATTTTTTTTTGTCATAATGTGTACTTAAAACTATACATGTATTCTAATCTAAGTGACATTAAATATCATGAAAGTTATACATTTATGCGCTTTTTTAAAATCATGGTTCCGAACGTATTCGGATACCTTAAATGCAAATCGCTTTTAAAAGATTTTTCTCATAAAATTTCTTACCAATGGGTACCGGCGCATTGTCATATGGCCGGAAATAAAAATGCTGACTTTAAATAGTTACTTTTATTTTAGATCTAACACTTCATGAACAATTTTCAACTTATTCCTTAATCCAAATCTTGGGATCAATCTTAAATCCAAATTCTTAATCTAACTGATGAGATTATTCAAAAAGACTTATCTCTGCTCGTAGAACCTTAGACAACTCCTTCTTGAACATCGACAGCTTTATACAAGTCCACCTTTATTGCCTTCCACTACTCCAGGTGGATGCTAAGATGAATATTAACTTCAGCCCAAACGACTTCCTAGTCACAAATCGCTTTTTACTATTTCGAGATTTCACGATTAACTTCATTCACCCCAATGCCAGGGTTTAAATAGAAATCACATTAGCATAAAATTAAGTCATCTCTGTGGAAAGAGGTTTTTAAGCTAAAGTCACAGTTAAAGAATAGTTTTCCCGAGAGGATAAGTAGAAGTTCAGCGGATAGAACGCGTTACACAAGGTCCCATCTCTACCGAATTGGTATCGCCGACTCATCGCTGGTTAGCCTATGACCGCTGAACATTTGGAAGCATGCCTTGCACTAAAAGATTATGTGTTTTCGAAAACTATTGGAGAGCACGAGCTCTAATGGCACTGTTACTATTTGTAGCGTGTGACATTTGTAAAATAAAAAATATGATTATTAGTGAAACTCTCAAGAATTTATTTAGTGAGATGTTTTATTCTGAATAATTTTTAATATCGACTTGCAGCAATAATTATTCTATAATTTTCAATCAAACTTAAATATATTTTACGAAAAAAAAAAAAAATTGCAAAATTTTACATTTTTTTTTTTATTTGAACAAAGAAACGGCCATTGGGATTATATAAACTTAATTATTTAAGCGAAATGACTTGAAGTTTAAGCAACAAGATCTCTTTCTTATCGTGAATAATTAATGCTCAAAATAAAATCAAAATTCCTATTACTATTAAATAACTTATTCTTTATTTGATATTGTTGTATCGTGTCCTTCCCGATGGGAAGGAAGGAAAGTTTCCAGAGCCTGAAACATGTTGGAATACCAGACGATAGTTGGCGACACGACATACCTCCACTTCCCCAACTTAGGCATGGGCTAGAGGGGAGGGAAATATTCTCCAGAACCTTGCTCCCGTGGTGTTTGCTACGACCGTCCACAGGATTTCAGATCCACTGTTTTAACGAACACGTACTCCGTGTGCACTCAGAGGGTATTTAGAGGGATCGGGTATCGAACCCAGGCCCTCTGGATGCTCTAACCTTTAGGCTACCTACGATCTCTTTAATTGATAATATAAATGTATTATAATTCCAATAAATTTATACATAATCATTATTATTTTCTTATCCATTTGGAAGACGAATATCTATCTATCTATCTATCTATATATATATATATATATATATAT
>BMAV01024833.1:0-10849 GCA_019973955.1 Trichonephila inaurata madagascariensis
ATTTTGGCCCTCAACGGCAACCCCAAAGTGAATGAACCATTTCTGTGGTGGCACCATCTAGTGGCGGCTTTCGCTACCAACATGTGAATTAATTTAATTCAAGTTCTTGTCGGATGCTAATTATTGCCGTGATTTAATTTTGACGAGAATACCATAGCCAAATTGATACTCAAGGAATCTTTTACCACATAATCTATGACGGGAATCTTGCATTTTTCCCAAAAATCAATCGATTCCAGCCGGAAACGGAACCCAACCTTAGGTCACAGTGGCGCGCTACCCTAATTACCTACTTAGTAGCGAGCACGCTCAAGTACTAGTAATTCGATCTACAAAAACTATCCAGAAATTAACTGCAAAAGTAATATTACAATATTTATTACAGTATAAGCTCCCCCCCCCCTCCTCTCTTTGTACAAAACGTTGTTGATTATTTGTTACTGAAATAGAAAATCAAGTAATATAAAAAAAATTAAGTCAATTCCTATTAGATAAAAAAGAAAATTTTATTTTAGCTACTTTTATTAAATAGTTTTAATATAATATGTTATATACATAGGCAGAATCAAACATTAAGTGAATTCATTTTATTAATTATCTTTAAAAAGTATCGTATTGTCCCCAAAACACACAGTCGTGTATAAAAAATTTCAGTTCAACTGAATGCTTTAAAATGTGAGAAAAAAAAACCTTTTAGTTTTGACTCAAGTCGCCAACGTGGCTGTGTATTTGTAATTCTTTAAATAATCAGTTTTAATCAATTTAATTTTATTAATTATAATTAAATTATTGTATTGTCCTCCAAAATAATCACGTATATTAAATTTCAGTTTAATTGAGAGCTTTTTAAAATGTATTTTATTAACGATTGAAAATTCCACCAAGATAAATAAACAAATAAATAAATAAATATAGAGAGAGAGTGAATTAATAGTAGAAATTGTGAAAAAAACACACAAAAAAATCATATCAAATCACTGCAAATGAAAACTTAGCTTACCTTAGTTTAATACTTTTCAGAAATATGAAGATCACTTCGGGAGTTATTGGCGTGAGTCTGGGTGATTTTAATGCCTCGTACCAACTTCCGGAGAATAAAACGGTAAAAATCATTTTGAATCATCCTCCCATACTTCCAGGTGCGACACCAGTTTGCGTGTTCCTCAACTGGAAATACTCTCAAACGTAAGTGCTTTTAAATAATATTCAAAATAACGGAAAATATATTTTACATAATCCAAATAAGAATTAGTACCGAGCTTAGAATTTGATGATGTGTCATTTTTGATAGATTTATCTCACTCATTGTAACTTGCAAAGATAAATTCGAAAAATTATTCATAGATTAGAAATGTATCATTAATAAATTAATGGTTTTTTAAGTATTTTATTTTGTATAGCTTTTATCCATAAACTCTTACGATTATTAACCTCAAAAGTTCGAAATCTTTATTTGGTAATAATCGCTGAAATATTTCGGCTGCTATCGTTTCGAATCATATGCATAGTTACTTCAATTTTCACCGCAATAGCTTGCATGAATGTGCAATTTCTACATTTTATTTTTCTGTTCTTACTTTTATTTTTGATATTATCTTAGAAATTGGTAAAATAACATTTAAATTTCATTCAAAAGAATGATCTTTTCTCTTTAAAACTGTTTCCTTTAAAAAAAAAAAAGGTATCATACCGTCGACCAATTTCGTCAAATCAAAAGAAGTCGCCAAATGTCGCGATAAACAGCCAATAGTGGAAACTATTCTGCACACGTTCAAACACAGTAATAATAATGATGATAGCATTTGGCGACATTTTTAGAATTAGCAATATCTTTTTTTTTGGCGAAATTTATCGATGGAATAATACTTAAGCACTAAAAAAGTATTATTATATAACAATTTTTTTCTTTATACAATAATTTATTTTTTAAAATCAAATCGTGTTATATGTTCTATAAAGGAAATGGCTGCCACCATTTTCCAATGTTACTACAGAAAGAAATCTTAAGTAAACTTTTAATTCTATGTAACTAGTTTCATATCCAATTATTATTTTCATACGAATGGATTCTTCTTTAATTGTTTTACGCAATATTCTAGAATATTTTTAGAAATAAACTGTATAGATGTTATTAATTTGTGTGTGTGTGTCTCTCATTCAAAACTATAACGGTGTCATAACATCATAACATAGTATAAGCTCTTTCTCGTTCTTTTTTTTCCCTGTGTAACCATGTATTTTAGTTAAGAAAACATGTAAACAAAGCAAAAATAAATCCAAAATTGACTAGTTAATCGGTATTTCTAATATATTGATCATACTTACAAAAAATTTATAAAGAACACACAGGGTGTTCCATAAAAAATTTAAACTTGCACAGTCAGTTTCCCTTTTGTAAATGCTAAAATTAAAAGAACCGAAACTGTACCCCCCCGTTTGAAAAAATATGATAAATAAAGGGGGCCACAGTGCATTTTTGTGCTCCTGCACATGATTGCCTGGATATGGCATACCCCCCATCCTTTTGGAAGTGGGGTTGGTTTTGCCCCGCGATCGGAAAATCCCCGGTTTTCTTTCCCATGGCTTCTAAAAGGGGGGTTGTATCAGCGGTGACTACAAAAACGTACTTATTTTATCTGCTTGTACTTGGTGAACTTTTGGGTCACGTGGTGCTCATCATTCCTCGTTTCCCAACCCCCTCGATATCGAAGACACTTTGAACGTTTCCCTTTTTAAAATTTTAAAAATAACTTTTGATGTGTCTAATACACTGGGATCATACACTCTGTCCCAAAATTAAACCCAAAAAA
This sequence comes from Trichonephila inaurata madagascariensis, assembly GCA_019973955.1. Classification (NCBI taxonomy): domain Eukaryota; kingdom Metazoa; phylum Arthropoda; class Arachnida; order Araneae; family Nephilidae; genus Trichonephila; species Trichonephila inaurata. Next base: position 2,811 of record BMAV01024833.1, read on the forward strand.
CAAAAAATCTGTGAAAACTTATGAAATTTGGCACATATTGTCAGACATAATATAGCAACCCTATAGCAATCCCATCTGTATAGCAATGTGGAAAAGATTTTAATTTTGAATTAAAATACAAGTCTTATCAAAAAGTTTGAAATTAGGAATCAGAGATAAAGCATTTACCTCGGAAAAAGTCAGTCTAATGTGGATGACACCATGGATGACGCGTATAGCACTGTGAACTGCTACACAAGCCTCACAACGATGCCATATAATTTATGAGGGTGTCAATAAGTATTTGGGGCAAAGCCCATTTTTCTAAAAGCAAGACTTTTAATTCCTAATGGGTCCTGGGAGAAGAGGTGTTTCCTAGACCATCCCAAACATATCAAATATAATTATAATCCGGAGACCTCGAGGGTCAATCCATACGGCGCGAATATCCACTTCTTCATGAAATTCATCAACAATGTGAGTTCTGTGTGGCTGAGAATTATCGCCCATAAAAAGTAATCCCGGGGCCCAAGAAAAACCCATAGGCTTCGGATCCCCCTCCCCTTAGCGTTTTGGTTGGGGACCCATCAAACTTAAACGGTGTTCGACTACCAACTTATGCCTAACAAAGTTCTTCCCCCAAAAAAGTAATTTCTTTTTACTAGGAGGGATGAAAGCAGTTCCACTTTCTCTCAATAAAGACTAAAAAAACTTTGTCGGAATTTTTCTCATCATTAAAAAAAAACACGTCCCCATTCTTGTGGTGTCCATAATTGAAGTTTTCATCTCCACAATATCTGGTCTTTCCTGCAGGATGCATTCAAAGGGACACATCAGACTGAACGATGGGCGTAAAGGCCAATTTCTGCAAGAAGTCTGTAGACTGTTTGCCTGGAAATTCTTCTTCCAGACCCAGCAACAAGGTCATGAGCAAAGTGAGGAGCCGTTGTTCCCTTATGTCATCGTGCGTTTAATGCCAAGTACCGATCCTGTATAGGTGCCATTGCTCTGTGAAGGCCTTGGCCGACCTTCCTGGTAACAGTACCATATGCTTGGAGTTAATTCCATAAACGGAAGACCATTTTCGCGCGCGCGAGGGACACTTTTAACCATCCAGCCACCTCTGTTTGAAACTGTTCAGTTTCAAGCCTGTCAACGGCTCTCCATCTCAAGGAATCATCTAAATTACAGGGTGTTTCTAAAAGAATATCGGAGTTTTACGCTTTATATAGTATTCGTTACATATAATATATTAGTATGACTCATATGTCGAATGAAAGAGCAACTGAAACAGTTCTGTTTACTGGCATCTGTACGCGTGTACGCGAAACGTATGCTAATTCCTCCCCCCCCCACCTTTCTTGCCGATCAACATGCTAGTAGAAAAGAGTGGCGACTAGTAAACAGAAAGTGTTTCGTGTTATCCATTTTGCAAAGACAGAATCTGCTATTACTGTGCAACAAGCGTTTCGTATTAAGTTCGGTTGTCTACCTCCAAATGATAACAACATTCTTAGGTAGTATCATCGGTTTGAAACAACTGGCTGTCTTTGTAAAGGGAAAAGTACGAGACGACCAAGGTTGTTACTGGTTCTGCCTATCTTGATGCTCTACAACTATGGAAGAAAGTGAACCAAATAACTTCATTTGGCAGCAAGATGGTGCACCGCCTCACTGGCATCTCTCAGCACGCGATTGGTTAAATATCACTGTACCCAACCAATGGATTGGCCAAACCTCCCGATAAAGCCTTTTATCGCATGGCCTCCACCTTCACCCGATCTGACGCCATGGGACTTTTATCTGTGGGGGTTCAAAAAAAATGGTGTGCACGTTCCTCCGCAACCATCTAACTTTCAGACTTAAGACACAGGATGGAAACAGATGTTGCAAGAATTTCCTCAAACAAACTGAAAAAAGTTGGGGATGAACTCGTCTGTCAACTTGATTTGTACCGTGTGACGAATGGGGCTCACATTGAACATCTGTAAACATGTAGGCAAAACTGTTTCAGTTACTCTTTCATTCAATATATGAATTATACTTGTAACTTATATGTGATAAATACTATAAAACATTAGAACTCCGATATTCTTTTAGAAACACCCGGTATTATGAGAAGTCATTCTCACTGCAAACAGACTAACTTGTGCTTAATTCACAAAACTGGAGGCAAAATTAAGTACCAAATTCTCAATTTAGCATTTTTGAAAAAATACCCTCCAACATCTGGCCCTCCCGGAAAGGTTGATATATATTGTACTACCCATTCTTCAAAATATATAAAATACAAATTCCATCAGTTTTACTGGAGTCATTTTTAAGTTACGACTAAAATCCATGTTTGTGATCTTAATTTTGGACATTAGTATGGATTGGTTTTTTGCATTTTCTTCGTAAACTATGGATTGCACAGGCACAGTTTTTTGAGCATTTTTTATGTACTTCCAAAGAGGACTCTGGCAGTACTGTTATTTTTCGGACACCCTGTTAATGAGTTGAAATCTAATTTCAAAATAGTTCAAGTACAGTTTTACAGTATTTTCATTTTCATTCATTCTGTATTATTTGAATTTATCATTTTATAAAAATAAAGAATTAATTTGTAATAAACGAGTATGATAAATCTTTTCGTTCTTAGTGACAGCAAGTATGGTGTGTGGAACTCAACAGGTTGTTACGTAACTCGATTTGAGTCGGAATTCACTGAATGTGAATGCAATCACTTGACCAATTTTGCAATTTTGATGAATTTTGCAGGCCCTGAGGTAAGAATCAATGCATTGCTTTTCTCACTGTATAGAAAAAAAAATGTTTTTCATTATGATGTAATAAATTTATTTATTTATCTCACACACGAGAACAATAATCAAAAAGTAGTAAGTTCTGTTCAACATTACGGTTACAAATACATGTAAATTACTTTTTTACAATTTTAGCAATGAGTATGAACAATTGTATATTTGTACAATGGAGATTGGTCGGCCGTTAATTCACAGGGGGTAATCCCTACCCCTAGTTTCAATAAAGTGATTTTTTAAAAAAAACTCAGATGAGTAATTTGTACGAGTAGGGATTTTTTATATACTTTTTACCATGTTTTTAATAACTCGCGGCTTTCTTTTTTCGGGTGGAATTTAGTAATTGATTTTAAACTAACTTCCCGATGAGCTAGAGACTTGAAATTTGGACCATAGCTCAGAAGTGACTGACAATGCATGAAAATGTGGAAAAAGAAGCTACCCGGGCCCCGAAGAGGTGGGTCCTGTTTTACGGAAGGGAAATTACAGGGTTTTACACAAAAGACCACCTGTCCTTAGCACGGGTCGAGTTACGTCAACATATTCAATTTCTTGACTCTGGGGTCAAAGAGGGGCCCCAGGTTACCAAAATTTTTATAACTCCTTTAAAAATCGCTTTAAAAAGACCCTTTTTTTGACCTGTTAACTTTTAAACCCAGTCAGCCAGGGACTAGGGGGGAAGAAACGTCAAATACCCAGGGCCTCTCTTTGCTTATTATTGTGTTTGTGATGTGTGGTAACTGTGCCAAATTTGAATGAAAAAGGGTTTAATTTAGAAAAAAATTGAATTGATTTGAGAAACCGTAATAGTAATTCTTTGAGTCTTTTAAAATTGAGTAGTTTACAACTAACGCGGGCAGTTTTGTATTAAAAAAAAATTAAAAAGAAATAAAAACTTTTTTATATTTATTCTAAATATTAATTAAACTACCAGTTAGTCGTTATTTTAATAAAAATCATTTAAATAAATAAAATAATTATTTACCATGTTTTATGAAATTTTTTCTTGTTTTTGGGGGAATTTTTGAAATTGATTTTAAACAAACTTCCCTGTAGCTAGAGACTCGAAATTTGGACCATAGCTAAGGGGGGGCAAGCAGAAAATTGAAAAAAGAAAAAAAAAAAGGAGGAGAAAGATGAAGAAAAGAAAAAAAGAAAACAAAAAAATTATGGTTTTAGCCGTTATAAAACATGGTACAAAAAAAAAATTTTAGATAATTTCTTTTTATTTTTTTTTATCTACTTTTTGGGGTTTCAGCAAAATATATTAACCTGGATAGACTTACAATATTCGATATTTTCAAAAGGCGGAAAAATTCCATTTTTGGGTATTTTTCAGCCATGGTTCTATGAAAAAAAAATGCACAGTACGAGGTCTCCCTTCACACAATTATTTTCTTATCCAATAATGACTTAATAGTGAACCCTTAATTTTAATTTTAAAAATTATTTTAAATGTTTTATGAAAAAAAATGGAAATTTTTAATTGTGACGTGTCAGAAATTCATCACAAGCACAAAATAATCCATTTTTGGGTTAATATTATTCATTACTTGTACAAAAAATATTTTCTTCCTACTAATTAATACACATTTTCATGTTCTACACATTTTTGCAATAAATTTACATTAAAAGTGATTCCTACGAGTTAGTGCACACCAGATTTCAAGCAGCCTATTGAGAGCTTAAGATTCTCTTGTGGCTTATGTTCCTCCACCAGAGAGAAACCTTACAAGTATCATGTCTGATGGCGCCATCTGCATGTTGGGACAAGAATAGGTGTTGATTGGCAAAATCAATCGAAGTCAAAAGATTATTTTTAAAAGTATTTAAAATTGTTGAAAAAATCAATAACTAGAGAAATAATGAATATTCCTCAAAGAAATTTTGTAAATAATATAAACGCATTCTGAAGAAAAAAAAAAAAGAAAAAAGAACTAAGCTAAATTTCATGAACATTTACCAAAAATCGAAATTCGGGCATTTGTAACCGTAAAATTGTATTAAATTGTTCGATAACTTATTTCGAACCATAAAGTTCTACCCAACAAATTATAGTCTCAATTTTAAAAAAACTAACCTCTAAATTTATGGATTTAAAAAATTCAAAAGTAATAAAATTGATTATTTTGATATAACGTTTCACACAAAGCCTCAAAACATATTTAAGTGATGATGTAAGCATATCTTATTTGAATCTTTTTTTCTTTTTTCAGTTTAAAGAAAGAGACAACTATGCATTAGACATTTTATCCCTAATATGTTGCAGTATATCATCGTATCTCTTCTTTTGACAGTAATAATATATTTAACAGTGAAGTAAGTTTGTTTACATTATGATATTCACACAATTTCAACACTAGTATAATCAAATTTAAATAAATATAAGGAATGTCTTTAATATTTCTAAAAAAGAAACACAAGTGTTTCCCAATTTCTTGTGAGCTCTGCAATGCAAACTAATTATTCGTATCCGAAAAATTTACAAGAAAGATTAATGTGTATTTTATTCAGAAGGAAATAAATAAAAAAAAATATCTAAGCCGGAACAAAGCACGGAATTAACGGTGACTCAAATTTTCTGCTTCTTAATTTAGATTTCAATGTAATGTTAACGCAGTTATTTTCATAAACTATGTCAAAACCCTTTGAAAGAATATTGCACATTTACGCTTTAATATCAGGACATTAACTCTTGTAAAGTCATTTCTTAACAAGCTGTTTGCTACCCCTCTTTTCTTCTCTCATGCCCTGAGGTGAAAATTCGTGCCATATGGCCTTTTCTTCAAAGTGGACAGTAGAAAAACACACCTGTTTCAACGGCTATCCATTCTTTTGTTACCTTGTCACGACCCGTCGATCGTAGGTGTGAGAGGGTTCGTGGAAGAATCAGACATGATCTTAGAATCATTACTTTTATTCAACTTTTAACACTTATGGGAATGCACTCTGATGACCAAACGCGAGAAGCTAGAAGAACTATTTATCTGAACAGAATCAAAATAGGGATCACTTATCTTATTATTCTCTTGTACAACCCTGCTCCCAACTTGCTAACACGTTCAGCCGTAAAGTATGTAATGATCTTACCCCAAAACTCGCTTCCTCATCATCTTGTCTACCTAAAGCTGTAGGAGGGAACGATGAATGACCAAGACTATCCATGTGATAAATTTAATTTATTACTATCAAAGATAATATTCCAGAACAAGTAATCTATAAAGGGAACCCTTGAGTGATATAAAGAAAGCAACGACCAAACGTGAATATGCGCACGAAATCCGAATAGATTAACTTTAATCAATCCTATCCTATTAATTTTAGATTCACTAATTTAGTAGCTAAAATCCGTCTCTTAGTCAAGATGCGTAATTTTAATTCTACCATAGTAACACGGTGTTCAGCTGCTCCGCTCCTTCTGATCTACAATTATTAAACTCTAACTTTATATACACTAACTAATTTGCATCTCATGATTTCTTCTTGAGAGGGATGTCTGTAAAATAAACGCGAATGCTGGCCCAAAGATTCCCCAAGAGGATTAGTTGTTGATTCGCGTAAAGCCTCGTCACAAGTGGACGTTTTCCATTTGCCCGTGGATCCTTCTTCTAGATTTAATATTACGATTTGTGTGACCACCGGTCACTCACACTAGACTTTCCTCCTAGAGCAACTCTTAACCATTAGCTCTCCTACTCAACGACTGCACTGAAATTGAAGATTGATTTTGCGTAAAACCAAGTACTCTCTACGGAAAACAGTTTTCAAAGTAATATCACAGTTAAAATAAGTATTTTCCCGAAGAGGATTAGTAGAAACCAGAATAGAACCCATTACACAATTAGGGATTGCAATACCGGACCAAAAGTTCAATACCGGTATTCGGTGTTTCTTAGAAGTAAATACCTGGATACCGGTTTTAATGCCAGTTTATGAGTATATATATAATGAATCTTGAAAATATTTTGAACCTAAAGTATAATATGCAAATACAATGTGAATAACAAAACCAATTTAAAAAATATCGAAATATTACACATTTTCTTCACAAGTACAACCTTGGTTTCTCAGATACGAATATCAGACTAAGAATCCTGAGCGAATGCAATATCGCTCTGAGGTGTATTAGGATAGTTTTGGCCTTGGATGATTCACATATTTTATAACTTCTCTTGATTGTACGACGCAATTTTGTATTCACAGTCTAATTAATTCCGCCCGTTAGGGAGACGTTGTAGTAACAGGTGTTGATGGATGAAGAAAGGCAGATGAGCTTGGATATGGTATTCCTCTTTCAACGAAATTTTAGTTAGTAGTAGTGTATGAGTTGCCTTAAAACTGTAGAACCGGCTAGGAAAAATAAAAATAACAACGGAATGAGCGGAATACAGACGTTTAGTATTTTCACCTTCTGAAATGGATGTAAATTTATTTCATATATAATATATTTAAAGCATAGTGCCATAATTAACACTAATTTATACTATTTTGCTATATTGGCGATCCCTGAACATATGGTGGAAACAATTTCAAAAAATTCTAGTAAATACCGAAAAACCGGTTTGGGATCAACTCCAGCACTTAAGCAGTTGATTCCAGAGACTCTAGCACAATAACCAATTTTATGATGCAAACACTTTCCATTTTTATGTTTCTCTCTTAGTCGATAGCTTAATTACTCTTTAATCATTCTCATGACACAATCACGACAGAGTTTCTAGTGGACTGGTTTTTTTTTACCAAAATTTTTCATTCACATCAGTTTCTGGGCATGCGCAGTTGGGCTTGGGAAAACACAGTTCTCATATTCTTATTTGAAGAAAAACAAACACACCTAATTTCTTAAATTTAAAGATGGCGTTTCCGCCGTGAACTGACCCGGAATTTAAACTTTTGGGGAAAAACGGTATTACAAAAAATTGTAATTGCTCAAAATACCGGTATTCGGTATACTGGTATTGCACAATTTCTCTAATTACGACCTCTAACACGTGTCTGTGTTAGACATGTGTGGATTGGACGGTCCGCTACTGTGAGGAGGAAATACCAAGCATTGTATTCTCTGTTCCGGAGTGACTAGTCAATTTGTGGCCCTTCTGTATGGTTTTCGATATGTAGTGACAATACTTTGTGCCTAAATGCATAATGGTGATCGGGGGTCAAGATTTTGGTTATTCATTTTTCCAATCAGAAATTGCTGGGGCCTGGGGAGGTCCACCCAAAGGGTTTCAAGAACAAATTGGGAAAGGGGACCGGAGA
>BMAV01024834.1:0-10326 GCA_019973955.1 Trichonephila inaurata madagascariensis
TACGCATGCGCTGTTAAAACTAACTCGGCTCTGAACTGGGTTAGAAATTTTTTTACCTGATCCGGAGTTAGGTTATTAACTTGCGATGGTGAATAGCGTTTTCGACGAAATCCAGGTTTCCTTCCTCTAACCGGCAGTCAAGTTAGCGGTGAATACGGGCGTAAGGGTCAAACCTGATAAGATTGTCCCTAAGTTATGTATTAATTAAATTTTAATTTAATTAACATGTTTTTTTAAGGCTCACACAAACACTGTACTTCACTACAGTTTCAAATTTAAATCGCTTAATGTAAGTAACTCTATACCATCTGTCAAAAAGACATTCAAGTTGGTAAATTCGAAAAAATTCAATATTAGGTAAACTGGGGGTCTACTCCAAACTGAAAAACATGGAAAGAGGTTTATGAGACAAAAAAGTTTGGGAACCGCTGGTGTAGAGAATGCACTCGCATTGTTGTGCGAGTTGGCTTTCCAAAGCTTTTTTCACTCGCAAGAATCTGGAATTTGAGGGAGCGTATTTTAAAATATCTGGAAGAAAACATTGAGCAACCCAGTAAGTACTTGCTATTCTAGAATGGAGATTGGCTGAGTGATTTAGCTTTTCTTACCGATATTATGGGACATTGCACAATAATTTAAATTTCAAATTACAGAGAAAAGTTTGTACTTTTCCTACCTTAGATGGTTATATCCTTTCTTTGGTGGACAAAATTTTGCTTTTTTTGTATTGATTTTAAAGAAAAAAAAATTAACACATTTCATATCAATGCAGAAACAATTTTCCAAAGTTAATAGGGCTCCGAGCTGTGATGGATTTAAAAATTCAATATCCATTTTTGCAAGAATCTTTCAGAGCTAAGTTTAATGATTTTCAAGATGATAAAAAAATCTTTTACAAACCCTTTTTTAATTTCTCTGCAAAATGCTATTTGTTATCCACCTGAAATCCAAATCGAAATTATTGTCTACAGCACTACACTACACTGAAAAGCAAATATGAGAAATTATATTGATTTTTGAAAATTTGTACTAACATGCAATTTTTCAAATTTACGCGGTTTCGCTGTCTTGATTGATTGATTGATTATTAACGTCGCACTGTTTAGCTACACGAGGGCTTTCAGCGACGGACCACGTAATTTTGAACCATGGTCAAGTGAACGGTTTGGCTGTCAGATATTGTTGTAGATTTGAATCAACATACGTTTGTGAACAAATTTTTTACATTATGAACATAACAAAATCAAAATATCGTTCAAAATTAACTGAAGTGATTAACAATAAAATGAAAGTTTGTGCGTGTGTGTGCTTTGTGTGTGTGTGTGCTCTCATTTATTATATTTTTAAATTTCCACTCTACTTAGACTTGCATTAAAAATGAGTTCTTTGTTTTTCGTCCCTTTTCATCTTTTCGAGAAGTTTGAAGTGTGGCACGTATGATTATTTTTTATCTGAAAGTGGAACTCTTTCTAAAAAAGGTTGGCCCTAAAGTAATAAAAAAAAGGTACTATTTCCAATTAAAGTATCTAACTATCCTAAAATCATGATTTTTTTAAAAAATTGACAATTTTTTTTATGATTTTATTTTATAGGCCATCTTATTAGCTTTATAAAAATATCAAGGTTTTTATTTTCCATTCACTGGAACAAAAACTGCAAGTGTTTTAGTAAAAGCAGATGCCATAACTCTACATAAGATGTCAAATTTTAAAATGCGTTTTACTTGAAATGTGTTTTTTTTCCTTCGGAAAACTCAAACGGGAACAGCGATTGCTCAAAAAGTTTTTAAAATAATTTCCTGAAATTTTTTTATGTATGCTCTGTATAACAGTAGAAGTGTTTTAAAACCTTCAGATTTATTAATAACTGTTTTACTACAAAATTTACAGTTCTTTAAGTGAATATAATCACTGTGTATTTTCATATAATAGCTAAGATAAAGTATAATAGTTTTTGTAAAAATTAAAATGTCTCTTATTTTGATGGTCATTTCAAAAAAGAATAACAAAGTAATACATCAAAATTGAAAAATTGAGAATTTGTTCATTAACTATTTATACAGAGAGCACCCCGTTTATGTTATTTTTTGTAAATTTTTACCCATTTTTTCCTATTTCAGTAGTAATAATTTATTTTTCTCTTCTTAATTTTAGCCTTATTTTTCTTGAAATAAACTAAATACATCTAAAAAACCACAAAAAGAAAAAAAATCTCCGTATTTCCATTTTTTTTAAATAAAAGTTGTTGCAAGTATTCGGAGACTTTAAAAGTTAAAGAAATGAATCATTAATATATAATTTTTAGGAGTTATTAAATTTAATGTGATTAACCATTATTACGAGTTATTGAATTACATATTAAGTGTATAATCAGGGCCGGCCATTTGAGGGAGTGCAGCAAATGCTATTCACCTGGGGGCCCGCATGATAAAAAAATAAAACACACTGTTTCACATGAAAACTTGACAACATGCTGCGACATGGCCGTCCTTCGATGACCATATCGTGGGGTTTCAGCGTAAGTTAGAGGTGTGGGATTCTCGAAATGAGAGATGAGACATTTTAGAATTCTTAATATGACTTTTATTAAGAATTTAACTTAGATTATTTGGATATCGAACAAACTTATATTAAGTGAGAATAAACCAAAACACGTAGTCTTAATCAACACAGATCGCGCAATTAGATCACTTATCAATATATTATATCCGCCTAATCTCAATCTCAATAATATATTCGCGTTCAGAATATAATCTTCCTACCTTGGTTGAATACTCAACGTCCAATCTACTTCAAATATTTCTCCTAAGGGTCGTACAATGGTATGTACCTTGGCTGTAATGGCGAGCTTTGCGGGATTCTAGATAAGCCGTCAATCAGCACTTCTATCTTCTCTGAACTGAACTTTCTCTAAATTGCCATTCTGCTCACTACTATCCTTTTAAAGGTTATCTTATTTGCATCTATGCTTCGTTTCACTTCTTGGATTTGGGTTGGAAAAGATTTGCCATTAATCGTGGCCGTCAAAGAACACAGAGGTTATGTTAGAGGAAGAACGCGTGAGATGTCACAATGCCTTTACAAAATTTGCATTTTATCGTGTGAACATTGTTATTGTAGAACTCTGAATTTTAACAATCTGTAAACTAATTCTTGAAATCATGCGGACTTTATTAGTTCGCTCTGTAGCACATAATAAGAATTGGTTTCAAATTCTGAACGTTCCCCCTTATTAGGCGCGCGTCGCTACCGTCGCATCAATGATACAGGGCCCTGGTAGCTCCAGACGTGTGTGAGCAACAAATTGTAAAATGTGTTATCAGTAGTCTTATTAACCGAGTTCCCTTTTATGTTTATAAAATCATCTGTGTCACTGGCTTTCAATGGTTCAAATTTCTCCTGTATGAACTCTACACTAGATAATATTTAGAATGGGAAAAATCTGTTCGAAATGTTACGTTCCACACACACATTAATTTAAGCTGTGTAATATGAAATTAAGAACCAATTTATAGGTTCTTATATGTTGTAGTAAATAATTAAACTAAAATGTGGAACGCATACATATGATCACTCTACATAGGGCAATAAATGAATATTTTAAATAATAATATTCAATTATTCACCGCTACTTGTAAAGAATGGAGAATGAACAATCTGCAAGATTTACAGGAGGCTATTATGGGTGTTTTATTAGCCATGTTCAATTATTGATGAAACAAATTTACTGTAAACATGGAAATGGAACGACTCAAATTGATATTCCAAAGAGTTGTAGATGTAATTCTATTTTTAGGGTTTAATGATCTTCCACTTTGAGGAAACCATGAAATGATAGGATTGCAGTTTAATAGAATTATTAAGTAAATAGGTCCTGTCAGAGGCGGATTAAAGTAGTTGGAAGCCGCTGGTGGTAAAAGGTTTGAGGCTCATGGGCTCAAGAGTTGAAAAACTAAAATAGTGAAAAAGATTTTTCGACCTTATATTCTTAAAATAAAATGAATTGCTAATAATAAAACTGAATGGCTAAAAAAATTGAATACCTTACTGAAGCGATTTCAGTTTTGCTGTATAACTTTAGTTCTTGATTCTTTTGTAGATTCATCAATTATTTTTGCCGTATCTATTTTGTCCAAAACATCTTGTTCTAGATGCAGGGTTATTCGCTACCAGACCGACAAGTTTACAGGATGTGTAGGGGGGGTACACAGACAACTCAGAATCACACAGGAATGCAGGGTCGCACATGCCATAGTTGCAAGCTATGGTGCAAAGAAGCAGAGAAAAAGAACAGAAACAACAACACATTAAAAGGACAGAAAACATTTTATTGTAAGGTTGTACTACAATAGGTGTTCGAAACTACGTCCATAATTCGTCTGAAAGTTCTGACAGTGGTGCTGCATGAAATTCCTTACGTTCTGAAACATTCATCTGGAAAGTCTTGCTGTAGATGGTGCTTAACGGAAGGTTTCGTGAAAACAGATTCTGCTGGAAATCGTCATTTACATCCGTTTCCCGAGGTAGTAGGATGAACTCGTATTCAAACGAAGAACTGGTGGACATGTTGATCATGTGTAGAGCGCCGGATTGTAATAGGAACGTCACTCGGTGGTTGTACCTGGAATGTTACCCGAACAGAACAGGCGTGTTTCCCATTACACGACCTTCGCAAGTGCGAACACAAGGGGATATGAGTCTGGATCTGAGTACATGAAGAGTTTGGTGTACGAGTCGCCCTTTCCTTCAGTTGACGATCTCAGCGCTCGAATATTTGTCGCTGCAGGGAAGATACGTGATATTGTAGGAATCATCGAAAGATTAAGGAATTTCATGCAGTGCCACTGTCAGGCCTGCCAGATGATTTCTAGTCGTAATTTTGAATACATGTTGCAGTACAACCTTTCACCAAAATGTTTTCTGTCCCGTAAAAATGTTGTAGTTTTTGTTCTTTTTCTCTTCTTTGTACCATAGTTCGCAACTACTACACGTGTGACTCTGCATTCCTATGTGATTTCGAGTCGTCTCGGTATCCTATCCACTACACTTTCTGCAAGTTTGTCGATCTTGTAGGGAATCATCCTGTATAATATGGATGCGTTGCTCAATTTGTCTTCTTTCCCATAATACACATTTTAAATAATTTTTAACACGTTTTAAAACTGAAAAAGATCTCTCACCTCATGCATTTACTATCGGTATTGCTAAAAATATTTTCAAAAGTATTTCTACATTAGGTGAAAGTATCTCCGCATTAAAATTTCTCTTGCAACTCGATAAATTTCTATAAGGGTCTTCATTGTATCTTTGTTTTATTTTAAAAATAGTATAAAAACTGTGTGTGTGATCAAGTTCATATCGTTAAAATCAAAAGATTCAATATCATCTTTGTGTTTTAATACTACTTGGAACACAGGTAATATGTCTTCATTATGGAGCACAAATCAATTATAATTCCAATTCACAAGACGAGTAAAGAGATCTTAATAATATTAAAGGATACAGACCGATATCATTGACCAGTATCTTATGAAAAACAATGGAAAGAACAGCAACAAAAAATTTCAGAATGGTACGTAGAAAGTTCTAGTTTTATTGCCAACGAACAGGGAGGTTTCAGACAGTACAAATCTACTAGCCAGCATGTAACACTTCTAAGCCAGACGATGAAGGATGCGCTGGATGAGAAACACGTTTGGTCAGCTGTATTAGTGGATCTGAAATCTGCATATGCCTTCGTTTGGGGAGAACATCTACTTCTTCTTGGTGTCCATTCAAACTTGTTTAGATGATTTAACAGTTTCCTCAGCCAACGAATCTGTAAAGTTCGATACGAAGGCTGCTATTGAAAATACAAGATTCCAAGGACTGGTCTACCATAGGGAGCAGTTTCCCGCTGCCTTCTTTTTAATCTGTATATAAACGACTTATAATTGCTGAGTTGGAGAGACTTGCTGGAGTTAAAAGTCGATTATATGCAGCTAACCTAGTTTTATGGACAGAAACGCCTAAATATCATGCTATAGAGAAATCTGAGGAGATCTTGAATAAAGCTTTGGATATCCTTGATCATTGGTGCCAAGATAATAACATGAAAGTAAATTTGGATAAGACACTCTATCAGACGTTCTCTCTCAATCATCAGTCATTGCAACTGAACCTCTCATACCAAGGAACGAATGCTCTCCAAAAAAAATTATTTCTCTTGTTTGGGCATTAACTTCGATCGAAAATTGACATGGAGACAACACATTGAAATGACCGTGGAGCGCACCACACTAAGAAATTAAGTCTTTTGAAAAGAATTGTTGGCTCGAAATAGGATTGTTCTAAAACAACTCTAGAATTAACACATAACACATTCTGCCGCTTATGACCTACTGCTCTGAGCCTTTGGTTGTGGCGTCTAAACAGGTGGTTTATATCCTTGAAGTGTTCCATGACTAAGCATTATGTCTAATTAGGGGAGCTGTGAAATCAACACCAATCGATTCTCTGTTGATATCAACTCATCAAATGCCTATTGAGTAAGAGAATATTAACGTCTCATTGTTCAGTTACACGAGGGCTTTTGGTGACGGACCTCGTAATTTTGAACTTCTGTCAAGTGACGAGGATGACACCTGAGCTGGCACCCCTTCTCCTAAGTACCACACCAACGGGAAGACCTTTGAGCTCTCTACAGAATTAACGTGCATCGCTCCCCTACACGGCGGGTCTTTAGTGATACTGGGTTAGAATTCATGACACGCCAGCCCCGATTCAATACCTTGAACACCAGGCTACCGCGGTCTTCAAAGGCCTATTGAAATGGATTCAATATGCCTTTGAAATGGGTTCAATAGGCAGTTATCCCGTACTTATAAGACACATTGTATGCTTGCATTTAAAATTCTGGCGATTACACCGATTTTTAATGTACCATCATTTCAGATTTGAAATGGCTCTTCTCGTGCTTACAGTAACCTGTGATCTTTAAACTTTAATCAATTAAATATGTTTCCTAGGCCAATGTATTGCCGAAGTTTCATTCCTCTACAATAATTTTTTCTTGATGTTGGGATATTTTTTTCCATCAGTATAAGATGTATCCGAGAGTAACTAAGCAAGGCTGTGAAATAAAAATAAATTTGTTTGGTTTGAATAGTATTCGTTTGTTCAAAATAAAATTTGTGCAAAAAAACTCACTCGAAAACTTTGCATAGATTGCAACAATATCTAGGGACAGCACTATAGTTGAGGTTTTCCTCACTAGATGGCTGCACAAGTCGGCCAAACATAGTGGCTTGTTAGAGCAGTGGTTGCCGAACTTTTTGACCTCATGAGGAACAGTAAATTCAGAATTTAAATACCACGGACCACTAATAGGATTTTGTGAAAGTTAAATATATTTATAAAAAAAATTGTGGTCTAAGAAAGCAATCGATGCATCTTAAAACATAACCTAACGTTATAAGTGAGTATATTTCACGTTTTTATGGGGACCAGCGAAATTTTCTTACGGTCCACCACTTTGGAGACCTCTGTGTTAGAGGATCAGTCATGAATCCTAATTATTAATTAATTATAATTTAAAAATAGCATAATAAAAATATTATTGATACACCATATAATTTAAAACAATCTTTATTAATTTTTTAAACTTTATTTATTAATTAATATTTTATATGTTATTAACTTGATAATTGTAACAAAAAACTGAGCAGGATGTACAATAGTGGAAATCCACACTTCTCTGACTACTGACTGCAGATGTTGTTTTGAGAGTTACAGAGAAATAAAAAAACTTGGAAAATATGATGGAATTGGTGGTCGTCTGATAATTATTGCTTTTAAATTCTTCGCAACACATTAAATTACCTTAAATGACATTCCGTTAAATATTATTCACCTATCGAGATCACAAGAAATAAGTGAATCGGTAGGCAAGAATAAATACCATGTATAAACGAAAGAAAGATGGTTAGGGCTGTTATACGACTCAAATTTGAGGAAATCGTTGGGGTAACAATATAAGTTCAATATTTTTTTTTGTCACATGTTGAATTTATAACTGGAATCCATCAAGCTTGGGGCCCCTGGCGGCCGTTAGGTACGCCAGCCACTTCATCTACCTCTGATTACTAAAACTTATCCCATTTAGTCAAACAAATTTTGAAAGAAAATTTTGACTTAAGCATGGAAGGAGCTTTGGGGGCGCCACGGTTTTTTTCTTCTTGTATTGTTATTCCAAATTTAACACCATTTTGCGTTGACTTCTGTATAGATGGTTGCTATTCTATTTTCATGGCTTTAATTCTACATGTAAGTTTTAATTTTAATTTTTCTATAGAAAAATTTTCTTAATATTCCTCTTTTTGAGAGATACATTAATGTTCTCTTTCCATATTTTCATTTTACTCTATTGTCAGGTTTATCATCCACGTGGTTAGAAAAAAAGCTAACATGGCTCTATTTTTTCTTTTTTTCTATTATATCGAAAATTTCTGCTGTACGGGGAAGGTGGATCTATAAAGCATTGATTAACCCTAAATCGCTGGCCTAATTCAGCGACAGCTTTAGAAATCATAATAAGTCTTCAGTTTAGTCCAAAGACTCTTTTTGTATCAACATTTGTTGTGTCTCTTGATCTCCAATTTCTTTTTTCTTTGGCATTGTAGGTTTTAGAACTTTTCCTCATTTATTATACTACTAGCTGTATGGCCCGGCGTTGCACGGGATTTCTGTACTTATATAAGTAAAAGCTTCAGTAAAATATACTTTTCGAAATTTCTTTGCGTTGCAGTTTTAAGAAACATCGTGTATTTTTCAGAATAAAAAAATGCTAACACTCATATGTGCATTGATAAAATAAACGTAAAGCATGACAAATGAAATTGATAAAAGTAGCATATTTTATTTTTCTCAACATTTAAAACAAACTTTTTTTTAAAAAAAAATTAAAGATCATCAGTTTTATTATATTTTTCAAAAGTAATATTTGATTAATTATGTTATGTTCATTATTTTACATATGTGTGTAAAATGAATTTACCCGGCGTTGCACGGGCTTTCTTTACTTTTATAAATTTTCCCTTTCCTTCACAAAATCAGCTCTTCTAATACTCTTTTTCAAAATGACTCCCCCCTCCACTGCTTAGCCAGGCGTTGCACGGGCTTTCTCTTTTCCTTTTCTCTATCCTTTCTTTTTCTGTTTTCCTCCTTTCTCTGACCTCATGACACCTCATGACAGCATTTCTGTGTGTGTGTTTGTACGCGCACAATGTGAGTAATTTCTAAAATTATGTCAAAAAATTTCCCTTTTTCGAAATTTGTTCCATTCCACTTATTTTTGATTTATATAAGACAGGTTTCTTTCTCCTCTCTATATCCCAAACACGGTTTTTTTTAGTGTAAAATTATTGTTTTATCTTCCCCTCCTTCTCACGCACAAGATATAGCTTCAAATTTCGATGTATGACTTATAAACAACAATATTGTGTTAGAGTTAAAAATTATTAATGCGAAGCAATAAAAAGAAAACGATTCTGATGCTAAGAGTAAAACAAAAAACTTTCATCATTTTGTAATAATAGTTAGTTTCTAAGAATCTAAAATAATAAAATACATTTCAGATTTTCATGAATCAATCAATCGTTACATATAGTTAACTTAAAAATGTCTCTAAAATGTATTTTGATCCGAAATAATAGACGATGTACTTTTCAATTAACAAAGAATTCATTTAGTAATGAAATAATAGAAATAATCCTTTTAAAGAGAAAAACATATATATATTTATTAAAATCAAATTTCTATGAGTAATAAATAAAAGAAAATTTACAGATAGCTATTGAAACGATTGCTTTTTTCTGAACGTTTGAATGCTTGATTAAACATATAAATATAAAGGTAGAAAAAAAAACAGTATGGAGGAAAGCTTATATATATATATACATGTAATGAAAAAATCATTAAAAAAAACTATTTGATAAAAACATTTTGAAATTTTATTTGAATTTTCACCATTTTCAATCCACTGTGTTTAGTAAATTATTTAAACACGTATCTAAATAAAAAAATATGTTGTTTCTAGCAAAAAGGGGGAAGAAAACGAAATGCACAATTTTTTTTTTAAAAAAACCGTAATTTTTAAGTAATTTTTTAAATTTTTGTACAGATTACGGAGATTGATAAAATATCTTAAAAATTGCGGGTTTTTTTTTTAAAAAAAAAAAAGTTGTGTTTTTCGTTTTCTTCCCTTTTTGTGAGAAATATTTAAACATTATTTTTGTTACATTTTTTGTTTAAAAAAATTACAGTTGTTTTCAATCGATATGTGAAGTTT
>BMAV01024834.1:10726-22492 GCA_019973955.1 Trichonephila inaurata madagascariensis
AATTTATCTTTCCAATTACAAACTTGCTGGCGAAGTTTTTAAATGCATGAATAAAATTTGGAGTATTTTTTTATAAAATCATAAAATTTAAACCTCAGTTCCGAACCCGAGTACTATGGTCTATGAAGAAGTGCCTTTACCGATTGCGCCGCGACTCCTTGGGGTAAAAGCAGAGGAAAGACTAAAAAATAAAGGGAAGAAATATTTAATTACGCATTGCGTTATTTGATAAAGTAAAAATTTTTTATCGGGCTTCATTTTTAAGTTTATGCATTTAAACTTCATATATCGATTGCAAACAACGGTAATTTTTAAACAAAAAACTTTAAAAAAAGTAATGCTTACATATTTCTCGCAAAAGGGAAAAAAAACGAAAAACATATTTTTTTTAAATAAAAAAACCCGTAATTTTTAAGATATTTTATCAATCTTTGTACAGATTACGTATAATATTGTTCTACACACGGAAAAAAAGTTTCGTGAGATTATTTTTTTATAAATAAAGAAGTTATTAAGTATTTAAATAAAATTTTAAGTATTTTTTAAAAAACAACAAAAAAAAAAACAGTTTTTAACATTAAATTTTTTAAATGACTGATTCTAAAAGAGAAAAGCATGAACTTTTTTAGTATAAAATATTTTTTTCATTAGCGCGAAAGAAAGTGCCAGCGGAATGATTTAGAAATCATATTCTCATAAAAAGGTATCGATTTCGACTCATTTTAAAAAAATCGTGAAAAATACAAAATATAATTATTTTGTAAAATAAATTATAGCATATCGTGGCGAAGTAAATGATCTTTCCGAATCTGTAATTATTTTTTGTGTGAGTCTCATGAAAAAAGATCACGTTTTAAAAACGTCTGAAAAAAAAGAAGTTCAGAATTTTCCCCTGGTGGTGAAAAATGGTACTAATTATGCGTTTTAAGGTTTTTAATTAATATCTTTTTAACTAATTGGAATATCGAAATATAAATGGTCAAAACGGATTTCTCGGATCATTCCCGAAATTTTGATACCTTCGGCGAGTTTCTGCGTCGTGTGGTTTGTGAGAAAATTGTGCATCATAAATTCATAGATAGATAGATAAATACGTTTGTTTACCTTCGGATTTTAATAGTGTATATATATATATATATATATACATATATATATATATATATATAGGGAAAGAGTGAACTAATTGTAGGAATTGAAAAAAAGAAAAGTATTGCGCATGTTTGTACTACTGTCATCACCGTGCTACGAAAAAGTACTATTGCGTTTTTTCCCCCTCAGTTTTTTTATTTTAATTATTCCTACAGAGGATCTCTCTCTTTCTGAAAACGCGCGCGCGGTACATTTTGGATGGGTTTAGGGATAACCAAACACGAACTACGTAGATATGTCACAAAAAAGTTTGAGATTCATTTGTACTGTAATTTTTTAATCATTTTTCTTATTTATACCATTTTTCAACTAAAACAGAATATTTATCTTTTAATAAAAACAGTACATTTCAGATGTGTTTAGGTATAAATATGAAAAGGGAGATAGACTTCTAAAAATGGAAAACCAGAAATGGTCAAACCTGACGTAGCTGTGCCAGAAAAAAAGCTTGAGATCCAATAATCATATAATTTTTTTGACAACTATTTTTTGGATTTTTTTGCCGGCTGGATGGCCTGGTTGGTTTGTCGCTGGCTCTCTGCACCGAATGTTGCGGGTTCGTCCCCGGCCCAAAGTAGGTGAATTTTCACGATGCAGAAAATCGACAACGGCCATGTCGTATGATTATACTGCATGTAAAAGATTCCTAGAGTGTCAGTTCGGCTTGGGTTCTCTCGGCAAATTTAAAATCCTAGTGCAGGTTCGCATCGTCAGAGCTCAGGTGCCTCTCTCTGGGGAGGAGTCAACTTGGAGTCAAAATTACTTGAGGCAATTGGTATTACCTATATGGTGCCGTGCTAAAAAGTGATACCAGTTCCTGGGGAATGTACAGGTCTGCAAAGGTTAAAAATACCAATGCGCAGCCCCATTGAAAAAAAAATTTGGATTTGTGTGTGTATTATTATTATTATTATTATTATTTAAATCGGCGCGGAGTATTTCTCTAATTCAAAAAACTATTCGTTGAGGATGTGTTTAGAGATAATATTGGACAGACAACTGAAAACGGGACGTATGGAAAAAACGGGTTGTGATATGCCGCAAAGAGTTTGAGATCCATAGATTTTATAAATTTAAGCGAAATACGGCTCTTTATACATTGTGTTTCTTCATTTCATCTTTGATATCAAAAGGTTTGTCCCATTTAGAACTAACAGAGCAAACAGCCTTTGTGTAATAAGGGGCTATCATGGTCTCAAACTCGTTGTTGGTATTGTTGAGTCATGGGCTCGAATCTTAGTGCAAGTAAAGACCCAAGTGTAACTATGTCGAGGCTAATGTGAGGAAGTGCTTGTTAACGCCGCACAATAAAGCAATACGAGTGCTATTGGTGACGGACCTTGTATATTCTAAACGACAATCAAGTGACGAGAATGACACCTGAGGTTAAAGCACTTTTACAAACTACCTTTCCCCACCAGTGGGAGGAATTTGAGCCTAGACAGAATTAACATATATGCCTCATCCCTTCCAGACGGCAATGCTTCCACGACACTATGGCCCGAACTCATGACACGTCAGTCATGAGCTCTTGACCACAATCACACGCCTTCAGCTACCATCTATCGAGACACAAAATCCTCATCTGTCACTATGAGGAAGTTTGGTGGATGGGGTAGTGTGAGATTTGAATGTCATCTTTTTATCACTTGAGCCTGGCTCAAAATTACGAGGTCCGTTGCCAATAGCCCTCGTGCAGCTTCAAGCTATGATGCTAATTAAATGTCAAATCAAATCATGTATATATATATATATATATATAAACTCAGCTCTTTTTTTTACACGGTAGATACGTTCCTTGGAAATTCGTGTAAAAAAATCGTGTAAAAAAAAAACTTGCATCATGGTATGAATTTGGGAATACGTTTCACAACTTTAAAAAATCGTGTAAGGTGAAAAATTTCTAAATATTTCCCCAAAAAAAGTAGTAATAAAATCTATGTGACATATTTGTAAGACAAAATCAGTGTACAATGTAGGGATGGCGATCTGAGATCGGTTATCGAAAAATCGATTTTTTAAATCGATATGTAGCACCGAATCAATACAGTGAATCAATATTTCATCCTAGAAAATCGACATTCGATTTATTTCTTTTTGGTAAAAACCATAAAATTATTTACAATTAGTAGAATGTACTATCTTTAAAACTATTTATCTTTATCATTGGGAACTATAAGCTATATTATCTGTTTTCTAAACTTTTTAATCTAACAAATACTTTTAGAAAATAAATGCCTTCTTTTATACCAGATACTTTGATATGGTAATAAAAATAATTGCAATTGTCGGATTCCATGAACTATAAAAAAATTCCCTGATTTTACTGATAAGAGATCGTTTATTATGGAATCTTTCTTGTTTTTCATAAAATGGATTTATATTTACATTGTAAATGCAGACTTGATATAAAAAATGGATTTCTTAGAAATCCATATTTTAGACCTCAATTTTTTTGTGAGTCGATTCATCAGATTACGATTCGAATCGATTTAAAAATCGATCTTTTTCGGAAAGAATCGCCATCTATAGTACAATGTAAATTTAGGCTATAAGTACATATTGTTACGTAGATCCGAGGGTTCGAGGATTTTATGCAAAACAATCACAAAGAAAATAAACAGTTCTTTAAGAGTGATGCGAATTTATTATCAAAAATCCAATCCCTTAAATACAGGATTCAGCAGCGATATTCACAAAGTAAATATCCAAAGGTCTTCACACCTTCAACAGCAATCAAACACAATAACAGTGTTTAAAAATACACATAAGTAAAGATTATTTACAAGCACAGCTGAGCTAATCACTAGTCAAAACAATCCTCACTACTCGCTGGTTTAATCCAGACTCCTCGCCGTCCTGGGGAGCAGCTTTTTATAGGCGCGACAGAAACTTCCAGAAATATAACATCTCGTGTCATTGAACGTGACACTTGTGGAGAGATCTACTACTTTCTAGAAGATTCCAGAGGGTTCCGAACTCGCCAACATGGTCGCCAAAGTCGCCAAATTGGTCGCCAAAACTGATGCCAACTTGGCTCTACCGCCAATATTTCGCCAAGTTCTCATTGAATCGCCATTATAACGTAAGGGGTGGCATTGCTTGTGAATGGTACAATTTTAACATGTGAAATAAATATAACATAGAGTAATATAAATGCATTAAACACTCAAATACAAATTATTTACACTATTTACACAAAATTCGTAACAATATATTATATAAAAATTGAAATTAGAAATAAATTTTTTTTTTACTACCTATCAACTATTCATCTCTTCTTGATCACACGTATGCACGTTTATTGCGAAGTGGATCAAAAATGCTATCATCAACAGATGTGTCAGATACGTCTGGCACAACTGTCGACTTAGATTCAAATGAAGAATTTCGTTCGTTGTTAACGGTCTCAGTTTTGGTGTTGTTGTCGCTACAAAAAGTCTGTTGTTAGCGGCTGTTATTATTTTTATTTTTTAATTTTTGGTTTCTCAAGTTGCTTATATAATTCTTGCTATCTCGATTGAAATTTTAATGCACGCTCTATGTCAGAATCATGAGTAAGAAGATATTGGTGGATTAAATTAGCAGTTAAGGTATCCGACTACGTTCGGAACCGTGATTTTGTAAAAGCATATAAATGGATAATATTTATGATATTTAGTGTCACTTAGATTAGAAAGCGTATATAAAATTGTTTTAAGAATATTATTACAATAAGAAATTATTTAAGTAAAATATTTTGACAAAAAAGGAACATAGAATGACCCATTTTCAAAACATTCTCCTTTTATGAAAAATGCTTCTATTACAATAATATTTTGCCTGTATATAGCTCAGACCTCTCTACAAAGACTCAACTAGAATTTTTGAAACATATGACTTAGAAGTGGATTTATCTATATTTTACTACAACAGAGGGGAGAAATTTTAAGAAAAAAACGCCGATAATTATTTCAATTGGCGAAAACTCTGAAAATAATGTTAATTTTTCATAATTTGTAGTTGAGACTCTCTGGAGAAGTCTTTACTTTATCTAAGCACACACACAAAATATTATTATAGAAGCATTTTTGACAAAAAGAAAACATTTTGAAAAAAGGTTACTATAAGTTAATTTTTTGCCAAAATATTGTATTTAAATCAATTTTTTTGTCATAATGTCCTTAAAACAATTTTATACATGCATTCTAATCTGAATGACACTAAATATCATAAAAGTTATCTATTTATGATCTTTTTTAAAATCACGGTTCCGAACGTAGTCGGATACCTTAATAGCTGAATTTCACCATAGAGTTCGTTATTATCGAATCCTTTGTTATCATAAATTGTAATAAATTTGATCAAATCGTCGACATCCAAAAACACGAATTCCTAAATTGTTTGGGATTTATGCTAAAAGAAAAAAATTGCGTAAAATAATAATAATAAAATAACTTGTTAAATTCGTATACCGTGTTATTTCAAAATAAAGTAAAAAAAGAGCATGTAGAAAGAGAGAGAAAGAGAGTTAGGTATATATATATGTATGAAAACAAACCAAAACAGCTCATTTCCGGCCTATAAACCTGAAATTTAGCAACTCAGATATCGCAATTACCGGAGAAGGGCGACAGAAATGGAAGTCATACTCAGAATTCCCTCATTTTAACTCTATTCATGCAATTTAATTCACTCCCTGTGCTCTTAAAATTACTTATTCTAAAATGCAGATATATATGTTGTAAGCTTTACTTCAGTTTTTGTATCTATACGCTACTGATTATAAATGATTGATGTGTTTCTAGTCACAACTCCTTTTTTTTTTTTAAAAAAAAATCTAAATAGTCGGTTAAGATGTCTTAAGCCAGAATTCTAGAAAAAGTCGACAGGTTTTGGCAGCGTCTTTTCCAGTTTATAATTGACCCTTTCTTGCAACTTCGGAGCATGAAAACCTCATTTGGGGCTTTTATTTATTGATTTATTTCTCGATTTTAAAAATGTAAATCCAAAATTATAATCTTCGCAGTGCTCATTACTACATATAATGCTCCGAATTATCGGTCAGGTTTGTATATTTCATTTTTTCGTTGAAGCAATGACCTTACGAATGCTATTTCAAAACTGGTTTTTAATCTGAGACTGTGTAAACTGTGAAAAAAAAGAAGAGCATATATCTGTTGATTCTTTTTATAAACGGATGTGAATTCAGCAGAATTTCTGAAACTACTCGAATGACCAAATTAGGTTAAAAAAAGAATAAAGAAAATAACGAATTTGGTATTGGGAGAGATAAAACAATTCTAAAAATTAAATTTGTATGTACTATAATATTAAAATTATACCTGGATGGGCTAGGATAAACTTGTCCCATCGTATTGATCTAAATATTTTAAATCTCTTTTAAAGTTTTTTTTAACATATTTATGAAATGGATCTAATTTAATAACTCAAATCACTTTAACCTTTATAATATAGGTATTAAATATGTAGTTTCTTAAGTACTTTTAAAATGTATAAAGTTATCCATGTCCCTTAAGGTATCCGACTACATTCGGAACCGTGATTTTTCAAAAGCGTATAAATGGATAATATTTATGATATTTAGTGTCACTTAGATTAGAAAATGTATATAAAATTGTCTTAAGAATAGTATTACAATAAAAAATTACTTAAGTACAATATTTTGATAAAAAATGAACATAGAATGCCCAATTTTCAAAATGTTCTCCTTTTGTGAAAAATGCTTCTATTATATAGTAATATTTTGCCTGTATATAGAGCTCAGACATCTGTTCAGAGGCTCAACTAGAATTTTTGAAACATATAACTTAGAAGTGGGTTTATCCATGTTTTACGACAACAGAGGGGAGAAATTTTAAGAAAAAAACGCCGATAATTATTTCAATGGGTTGTAACTCTGAAAATAATGTGAATTTTTCAAAACTCTTAGTTGAGCCTCTATAAAGAGGTCTGAGCTATATACAGGCAAAATATTATTATAATAGAAGCATTTTTCACAAAAGGAGAACATTTTGAAAAATGGTTATTCTAAGTTAATTTTTTGCCGAAATATTGTATTTAAATAATTTTTTTTGTCAAAATATCCTTATAAAACAATTTTATACATGTATTCTAATCTAAGTGACACTAAATATCATTAAAATTATCCATTTATGAGCTTTTTTAAAATCATGGTTCCGAACGTAGTCGGACACCTTAAAATTAAAATATCGCAGATTAGTACCCGGCAAGGTTATTCCTTCCTCAATAACTCCCAACAAGCATACGTATCTGTTTTTTTTTCTTAACAAATCGGTTCTATTTCAAAATTAAATTAGGTAAATAATTCGGAAAACAATATAATTCTGCGCCTGGCTGTGTTAAGCCTTTTTTAAATCTAGTAATACTCTTTTTATTTGTTTTGATGCTCTATTATTTTAAACTAGTTGATAAATTTTTCATGTTAACCCTTAAAACTCTAAGGTATATATGCTGTACAGCAAATATTTTCTTTACTTCGGCTGCGGTACCGCAATCATTGTGTGTGTTTATAACATTCCTAATTTATGTAAGAAATTAAATACTTTTCTCTATTAGAATGTGTTCGAATTTCAATCGAATTCTTTGAACGTAGGCAGTTATTATGTACAGGCGTCTCCCATTACCACATTACCTAATAACTCAGATCACTCAGATCATCTTTTTCAATTCTCTTTGAGTATAATGGCTACAAAACTCGCAGTGTTCAAATTGTATAAAATATCAAAACGTTAAGCTATAACAATTAAAAAATGTATGATTTTTTGTTGTTGTTACAATTGGTAAAAGTAGATAAAAAATGATGAATACAGTGAAATACGTATAACGCGAAAACGCTTAAGAGGAAATATCGGTTACCACGAAATAATACAACGGGCCCGACAAACTACTATAGTTTTTTCCGTATTTCCCCCCCCCCCCCTCTAAACACGAAACGAATATCGCTCAACACGAAAAGATTCTCCTTCTGGGAAAAAACAAAATACGGAAAACACTAGTCGGACAGGACTGTCCTATTGTATTATCGGAAGAATTCATTGCAGTAAATGATAATAATGTAGCCCCAATTATGGTAGACATTTTGAAGTCTGTTCAAAGCTCAAAAAACGTCATTGGTGCAAAGCCGACCATGAATGAAATGAAGAATGTAGCTCCTGATCCCACATCATCCGAAATGAGGAACGTCCTGAAAAGTAAACGCATTTATTTGGACGCAAATTCCGTTGGAGAAATGAATAACAAAATGGACGATATCGAGTAATTTGTTGATAATTTAATACTAAAAAAACAATGCAAAGGAAAATATCAGATAATTTTCAAAAACTCAATAAATATTTTGTTTTTCAAAAAATTTGAACATTTTGTATTAAATTTCTTTAAGTTCTTATTAATGTTTTTGTTTCATTGGATCTTTATTAAATACATACATATATACATATCTCTCTATGAAAATAAAATAAACTCTAATAAACTTAATATATGTTGTTTTTTGCAATATCTATTAACACGAAAAAATATTTCAGTACTTTCAGTTTCGTGTTAAGTTATTTTCACTGGATATATATATGCACGGTATTCACAGGATCGAAAGGGAAGTATATTGTATAATATTCACCTTTTTTTTATTTTAGAATAGTATTCTTTTTATATTCAACTGCGAAAACTCTTCAAAATATCAATTTATCTTTCAAAACTGTTAAAGTAGACAAAAGAAAAGAATCAGTAGGAAGGAATTGTGTAAAATACACTTTTTTTACTATAAAGAAAACTAGCAATTAAAACTGGTTTAAATTCTTTAATAAAACAAAACAAAAAAACACCCTGTTGTAAAAAACAAGTTCTGGTTAATTTTTTTTTTTTTGGAGTAGACTTAAAAAAAAAAGAAAAAACAGTATCATCTTTAAAACAAATCACCGATGCGTGAAGTTCACAGAATTAACATTCTTACGTATTTTTTGTCGAGGGAATTTTTTCTTACATTTGGAAAACACGCCATTCTTAACGATTGCTATGCACTTTACTTTGTATACAGCTTTCTGATAGTAAACTTTTTAAGTCGAAAGGTCTACGTGGGTGATTTAAACAAGGTTTTAAGTTTATTCTTGTGAGTATTATAAATCTACTGTTCTAAAATGAAGAGAAAAAGGCTTTTTTTTTCTCCTCTCTGAACTGTAGGTTTGTTTTGAAAAGGAAAGCATAAAAAAAATGGGTACTGTGATGGACAAACAACAGTCCAAGAGCGATCTGGTCCTCTCCCTCCTCTCAGTGAATCGAACTGGTCCACTGCAGATCTTGAAATATTCATTCGTACACCAAATTTATATTTTCAATACAGTAAGATAAATCGCTCAACTTGAAACTGAGAGGACTGAAATATTTTTTCGAATTAAAAGAATTTCGTGTTAAAAAATGTTGCAAAAAAAAAAAAAGTTCATTAGAGTTTATTTTATCTACATGGATATGTATATATGCATGTATTTTATAAAAGTAAATGAAACAAATTCACATTCTCTCACTAGGACTTAAAGAAATTTAATACAAGATTTTCAATTTTTTTAAAAAAAATTAAATACAATTATTGAGTTACTGGATAATAACCTGATATATTTCTTTGTATGATCTTTTTAGCATTCAATTGTCGACAAATTGTTCAATATCGTTCACTTTGTTATTCATTTCCCCATTGGAATGTGATCTAAATAAGTGCGTGTACTTTTCTTGATGTTTCTCATTTCAGATGACGTAGGAACAGAATCTGCATTATTCATTTCGTTTTTTTCGTCGGAATCTGCATCACAATATTTTTTTTCGCTGTTACAAACTCCAAATTGTCTTTGTCTGCTATAATTGGGGCTGTGTACACACATCATCAGCATCTACTGCAATAAATTCTTCAGTTAGTACAATAGGACCGTCGAATCCGGTTGATGTAAAACGGAATTTGTCTTTATTTCTTTTCGTGTTAAGCGATTCGTGTTAACGGAAAATATGCTTAAAAATATTGAGCAGTTTGTCGGGACCCTTGTATGATTTCGTGTATGATTTGTATTTCACTATATTTGAAAAAAATATATATTTTTGCATATACGAATATTTTAAAAGAAATTTAAACATTTTTTACTTATGTTAAATGTAGTTCACAAAATTCATATAGAAACTGATGGTAAAACTTTTGCATATACAAGAAAGAAAAACAAACTATTTTTATAAATATATACATAAAATTATAAAAATATATTTGTTTGCACTTATATTCAAGTCTAATTTTTTTTTTTTTTAAAAAAAAAAATAAGGAATACACAGTCCAAATTCTATTTGACACTGGTATTAAAGTTTTTCTAAATATACTATTTTTTAGTCTTTATTGCGGTTTGGTAGTAGTGAAATTATATTATTCCACAATATTTTTGACCACACACACACTTTTAAAAATTTTCTACCCCTGAGGTACTTTACCGTTATCAGGCATTGGTGAAAGTAGTGGTCTGGTATTAATAAAAAAATTATGTGGTATTAAAAAATTTCAAATCTAATTTATATAGGAAGTTCTTATAAAAAATATTATATTTGGCTGACAAGAACAAAATTCAGTATGTATCTCGCATTATATTCGTGCATTTAATTATTGTTGTATAATACAAATGTAATACAGAAATTTTACTTACTTTATACTCAAGCTATTACCCATACACTTTGCTGGGTATTTCTTGTTGGTGTTTGATAATGTATTTTTTTTAAATAATTGAGATAACTAGTCCCTAGCATTAACTTTTCATTGCATTCAAAAACATTCTTACAATTCTAGCTTCTCGATTTAAAAAGGGCAGGACTTGAATTTCTAAAACAGAAATATGTATAACTTTTTCGCACCCCAAACATCCTCCTCCATCGCAGTCGATTACCGTAAAATCCATTGTTAGCGTGTCTCTACTCAACAAAAGAAACATGTTTGCCAGTTTTCAAGTCCATATGTCAAAAAATTCAAAAACGAGATTTTTTTTTTTGTTATTTCCCTTGGGAGTTGATTTCTTCAGATTTCTTTCAGCGGATTTCTGCTCAACAAAAGAAACATGTGTGTCAAATTTTAGGTATGTAGGTCTAAAAGCTCCGAAGATTTCGAGATGAATGAGTGAGTAGCTTTTCTTCTATTTATTTATAGATTTCACTGATATATTTCATTTTGCAATCATATTGTGTATTAAACGAACCTAACTTGATGTAATTAATTTAACAATATGATTGCAATTAATGATGCAATTAATTTAATGTAAGATGTAACGAGCACATATATTTTAGAATCGCTTAATTAAAAGTTAAAAAATAGTTGATTTATATCACATTGGGAAAATACAGACGCCACTAGTAAATCTATTATGCTTACTGAAAATTTTGGAGCAATTATGAGTTCTGAAATCATGCACACAAACACGACAAATGTTAACGGCAGGAAATGATTACTCAGAGAAGTGAAAGGAGCTCCAAGGAATGTAACATAATCGTTTTTTTCCAAAAAATATTGCGTTTTCCATGTTGTATGACTAAATGGTCTTAATTTTTTTTTCTGGATAATCTTCATATATTACATTTTGCCTTTTT
>BMAV01024834.1:29034-42322 GCA_019973955.1 Trichonephila inaurata madagascariensis
AATTTATAATTTTTATAATTTATAATTTTTATAATTTATAATTTTTATAATTTATAATTTATTAATTTATAATTTTTTAAAATGATCTTTTATTTTCAACTTTGCAACATGCTTGCGCCCCCCTCGTAAGCTTATCATGCCCCCCAGTTTGAGAAACATTGCCAAATTCTGTTTGTGATGGTAAACTTTATTTTCACGGGCTAAAGAGTGGAAATGCAATGCTTACGTTTCTTATGTCTGTTTAAATCAGAGACGCACGTGTTGAATAAAGATTCTTAAAACAAAATTTTAAGACCTTTAATTCGGATATAAATTAAAGTACTATGTCTTTAGGGGAAATATGCTAATGAACTTTAAAAATGCAATAATCGGAGATTTACATTATTCGATACAAAACCCCCCTTCATACGTTAAAAAGAAAGAGTAGATTTTAAAGAAGAATGTGTGGAAAAGTAACATTGATGTAATTTTGGTAAGTAATTCTTCAGAACACATTTTTATGAAAGTGTCCTATATATTTCATCCACCTTCGTTAAACTGAATACATGAATATTTTCTGCAAAAAGTTTGCGTTCGATCTTTAAAACCTGCCATAATATGTATGTAGTTTTGATAAATTAGATTTGTTGTTGTTTCTTATCCCACTTGATTGACAGAAACATCTAGATCATGTCCATGAACCCGTGCGTTTTTAAACAATGAAAACTTTAGCAGGATTTGAGAGCAGCTGGCTGTTATGGCAATCAATACAAGCCAAGATGTGGGAAGGAGCGGCTTGGGTCACATTGTGATGCGGACAAGAAGCGTAAATTTTGACTCGCCACATGCCGTTGAGCTCGAATATGTCCCCTGCAAGGCCTAGCAAGAATAGTTTCATCTTGCCTACTGCTTGTTCCAAGCAAAGTAGCACCCCCAGGACGGTTTCCTTCAAACCACTCCTGTACAGGGGTCAGCCTCCAAGAGGAACTGATATTTTGTTTGACCAGAGTCGCAATTTCTGAAAAAGTAAGGCGGCCACCATGTGTCGAATCTTTATGGCTGCCCTCACGGGCCAAACTATGTGCGAATATTCTTAGCCACCACGAATATTTATAGTTCATTCACATTCATTCTTCATACCACGAATATTCTTAGTTCAGTGCTTCTCAAGCGTTCAAATAATGGAAGTTTGAGAAGCACTGAACTAAGGGTATTCGTGGTATGTTTAACTTATCCTCTCTAGCATAGACGGATCTAAAAATATTTTATTGGATTCGTAATCAACTTGTGATCGGATTCATCTGTATATGAATTAACTTTGAATGAAGAGGAAAAACCAATTTCACTCTGTATAATATTCGAGATTTAATTTCAAAACATTCAGAAGAGTCAATTAATTTATTTTGTGCAAAAATTAGAGGCGATTATCCAAATAGCGAATAGCTAAAAAAGCATTAAAAATATTGTTGCAATTTTCTACATCTTATTTGCGTAAATTCGGATTTTCAGCATTAACAAACATAAAAATGAAAAAAATACCAAAACTTTTAAATGAAGATGATAAAAAGAAAGAGGCATTGTCATTTTTACGATCCAATTTAAACGAAATTATCAAAAATCATCAAGCTCAAATTTCGCATTAAGTGTATTCTTCTAATTAATTACTCAATAAACATTTTGTTGTCTTTTTTGTACATACTATTTCATTTAGCTTTGAAAAATATTATCATTAACTAGTTTTACATAGTGTTTACAGATAAGTAAAATTCTTTTAAACTTATTTTATTGTTAGTGTGCCGCCAAATTTTGAAATTGTTAAAAGTGTACCGCAACAGAAAAAAAGGTTGAGAATCACTGCATTGGATACACGGGATTTTTGTAGTTTTCTCAGTTCCAATTTTTCTCAGTCAAGTAGCGAGAATTGAGGAAAAAATCTCGCCAAAAAGTGGCTAGTTGGCGATCACGGACAGAGTCGATGGATGCGAAAGCTGGAGCGAGCCACATTATCGTTTCTGAATCGGCCCTGTTCAAGGTTCGCTGTGAAGCATGGCGTCAAGCCTTCTAGTTCTTTGCTCTGCCGCCGCCGTGTTTTGTGCGGCCGGCAGCTACATGCTTGGAGATGCCCGTGAGTAACCTTTTCTTGAAATATTCTATTAGATTGTACACTTGGAACTATTTTTAATGTTAATGAAAAAAAACCCAATTTTCCCCCCTTATAAACACTTTTCGGGTAAAAGCCGTTCGATTCTATAAAAAATTTTCAATTTGTGGAATGATCATACCGGTTTTAATGTATATTTTTCTACTCATTTATTAACAAAATAATGTGATACGATTTTAAATTGGATTGGAAATAATGATAATTACAAATATTTGTTTGATATATATTTGATATTTATCACTTACTACGGGGTAACCGTTATGTTCTAATAATATTCAAAACGTTTTCCTGCTTAAATAGTTTCAGCTAATTTAATTAAAACAGAAATAAGTCTTTGAGAATGTTTTTTTTTATAACTCTGACCCGCGTTATAGTTAAATTGTTTATAAAAATGTTAATTTGTAATACATATAACTATAGTTTTTAGCTAGTATCAGAAATAAAAGAGAATTATGCAAGGGATTGCATACTTCCATAAACCTCTTGGTGGGAGACGAATAATTCATCAGTATAGCGCTATTAGATAATATAAAAAATGTTTTCCTATTGTTAAAAATAGAATAACACTAAATGAATACATAAAAGTTATTGCGATCGTTTTAAATTTTTAACCACTTCTTTGGGTATGATGAGACGTCAAATTTAGAGAATAAACAGCAATGCTCGTAAAACAAAGCGAGAGAATTAATTAATGAATAATTTTTCTTGCGAGTATGTTAATTCTTCGAAATTAGTCCTGCACGTGACAAAAAAATATAAGAACCACCATTGTAGACAAATACGATTTTTTTTTTTACATCTCCGATTTATGTAATATCAAATCTAGAAGGAATATCCAATAAATTTTTTCGGATATCCTTCGGAATTGTCTGAAAAGGTCATTCATTTTGAATCGTTCATTTCGTAATATTTTTACTCGTGCAGTATAATGAATAATAATTTTTCTGGAGTTAAATTAATGGTATTATGAATAAAAAAATTAAGTAAAATTATTTTATATGACATCGAAACGAATTCATTCTTACTTTCCTCTGCGCTTACTGTAACTATTGCAACTTTTAACTGGTAGCTCGAATGTGTGAATACTAGAGTTAAACATTTTTTACGGTGCCACACAACACCTTTCCTTCCCCCCTCTCTTTTTTTTTTTTTTACCCAATATTACTAGTAGAAAACATGAACTTCTTCATAGAGTAACAAAAGAGAGAAAAGAAAAATCTAAGCAAATCAAAAGCAGCGAAATTTAAAAACAGAATAAGAGAAGAAAAAAAACTCACCAGTCCGTAATGTATGAAAAGTACACATTTATGATTCTTTGAAAATAACAACCAAATAAAACATACGTATATTTCTCAGTATATTTATTGCATAAAATTATCAATTAAATCTAATGCTGAAATGTTTATATAGTTACAGTTAATATTTTTTATGTGGGATATGGAACGATAAAGGCTATTTATCCCAAAACTTTTATATGTGAAGGGAAAAAAAAAACATTATATCGTTCGACATAGTGATATTAAATCGAATATTTTTCTTAAAAATAAATTTTAAAGCTGCTTCATCGAATTTTAAGAATCTATTCCGAAAGAAAATTAAATGAAGGAGAAGAGAGAATCCATCAATTTTTTTTAATCAGTGTGTATGGTGTTAAGAATTACTTAATTTTTTTTAATACCATTGATCGTGCAGAATATTTAAATCTGTTGAAAAATTAGATAAAACATTCCGTGAGATATACCAATTCAGAAATTTTGAGGAACATTAACATTGTAAATCAGTACATTTCACACAAGAAAAGTGCCAACTGTTCAGTCCCTTTTGTTCCAAAATTATTTTCGCCGTGTTTTCTTTTTTCTTCTAAATTAATTTGTTATTAAATGCTCTTCATTAAGTATAAGTTAAAATTATAATTTAATTAAAAGTATTTAAAAGAATTTATAAGATAACGGGCATTTGCCTCTAGGGATTGTTTTTCTAGAAAAATGTATTAAAGGGTAAATAAAATCTGAATACGTGTGTCCAAAAAAGATGCTACTAATACTTATTTTATGTATTTTTACAGAAACTATCTATATTTAAAGTAATGATAAAATATCAGTCAAATTCCGTAACTACAAAGAGATATTAATGTATCGGATTTAACACTTTATCTACCGCATTATCATTTACTGCAGTTTTTTTTATGCAATATTTTTTTTGAATCACTACATTGAAAATTAAGGGATGTAGTTAAACAAAATACCCAGCTTTTTGGGAAATTTAATCCGTTAGAGCTAATTAATTAATTTAAGATATCCGACTGTAAAATTAATTATATACATTGTTCACTTTCAATAAATAGTCAAATCGTTTTCTAAGGTCTTCATTAACATAAAAAAAAAAGACACTTATCTTTTGACATTAACTACTTTTTCGGAACAAAAATGACAATCTTCGCAAACCGCTGAAAACGCAATCTCTCTCGGTTATAAAACTATTAACCTTCCCCGCTAAAATACTCATCATAGAACCAGTGCTACCAGATATCTTGGAAGAGTGGATTTAAAAGAATATTCCTGCTAAGTATCGTCAGAGTATTCGTAAAAATGGTTATGCTATGTAATTTTAAAGTGAGTGGTACTTATAAGTACCGTCGGTAGATAAAGGGTTAAACTAAGTATTAAAAATACGGTGCAAATTATTTAAAAAAACATATACTTGGACTTCTCTCTTATTATCCAGTTTTTAGCATTATTTTCCCAGTAAGAAATAATTGTATTTTTTTTTAATTTTAACGTTAGAAATATTGATGAAGGTATGTGAATGTGTTTATATTTATAATGTAGTACATTTCAGAGAATTTACGATTTTTAAGTTACAAATTTGATGTTAAATCTTCATATAACTCTTAAAGGAATTAGGTGAGAAAAGAATTTGTGTATGTTAAATATTCCTTATAACATATGATTTACAAATTTTATTTACAATTTTTTTATTATTTGTTTAGTATTCTCAAAGATAACCATGAGAAGAACTGATTCGAATCTGTCTTTAATTTGAGTTTAAATCTGCTATTTTTTAATGATAATAAAGAAATTAAAAGAGGAAGAGTTCTAATTGTGTTTTTCATTCGAAATGCGTCTTTTATTTCGTCAAAAAGTTACTTACATTAAAGTATTTTCCCTTACACATATATCCGTAACATATATATAATTTAAAGAAAGAAATATGTTAAATTATAATTTTTTGTTTCTTTTTCATTACTTAAATTCAATTATTTAGCTTTCGCATAAAGAGTTTGACATACATATTGTAAAGAAATTCATTTACATATTTGCTTTTTTTCATTTCTCTTATGTTTTTTCTTCTCTTTTCTACTATTCTGTAAAGAAATTTAAATTTGTTCTGCGCCATAATATTAAGTAAGAAAAGGAGATGATTACCACCTTAAAACGTATCTAAGTGCTATTCAGTCCCAAAAACCTGGACATGACAATTAAATACAGTGCTCCGTACTGAACTTGAGACTGCTTTCTCGCTACTGGATTTCTCATTTATTAGATGGATTAATACATTTTTTTCAATTGTTATTCCATTATTTTGAATATTTCCTATTAATTAAGCCATTTTTTACGTGTTACGTACACTAAAAATCGTTTAACACGAAACTGAGGGGAGGGGACTGAAATACTTTTTCGTGTTAAAAAAATTTTGTAATAAAATATAATGTAAGAAGCAAAAAAAAAAAAACATATATTAAACAAAATTAAGTTTATTAGAGTACATTTTATAAGTATATATGCATGTATTTAATAAAAATCAATGGAACAAAAGCGTTCACAAGTGCTTAATTAAATTTAATACAAAATTACAAAATATGTTTATTGAGTTTTTGAAGAAAAAAAAAGGATATGTTTCTTTGCATTGTTTTTTTTTATCATCAGATAGTCAATAAATTGTTCGATGCCCTCCATTTTATTATTCATTTCGCCATTGGAATCTGCGTCTTAATAACTGCGCATACTTTTCATGATGTTCCTTATTTCGGTTTACGTGGGAGTAGGAGCTGCATTATTCATTTCATTTTCGTCGTCGGAATCTCCATAAACGATATTTTTTCAGCTTTGAACAAATTCCAAAATGTCTTTTTCTGGCATAATTGAGGTTGTATACACATTATCATCATGTATTTCAAAGAATGCTTCCGATGATATAGTAGGATAGTCCAATAGTACAAAAAATTTCTCAAACATTTCTTTAAGTGTCGGCTCAATTTCATTATCCCCCTTCTCCATATTTTCGTGTAAAACGATTTTTCATTTTGTGTTAAGAGAAAAAAAAAACACCCATGGAAATACATAGTAGTTTGTCGGGATTGTTATATTATTTTGTGTTAACCAATGTTTCGTCTTACGTGTTTTCGAGTTAAGAGTATTTAAATTCGTATTTTCGAAAATAGATCTCAAAATGATTGTTTAGTTAACTAACTAATTAATTTAGATTTATAAGACAAGAAATGAACTAAAAATAAAATCAGAAAGTAAGATAATATTAATTATACCCAATAAATACCCGAACCTTATTTCTCAGTTATTTTAAGCTCAGATAATTTAAAAAGAAAAGTACTACTCCATTGTTCTTAAGTTCGGTGGTCGTATGAAAAATTTATTCCGGATATGGAACAAAAGAAATGAAGAATTTATTAAATATTGATGCACTGTAGCTGAATTAGGATTATGATAATTATAACTGCTAATATTACAGGTTAAAATCTGTTTTAAAGATATCGGAATATATTCCAATTTATTTTACTTATGACATTGAAGAATACAAAGTTTGAAATATCTGATAGTTTTGTCTTCGGCAAGAAAAGTACAAATGTTCCTTGAGCTATTTTGTTGCGAAAACAAAATTTTGTCACCTTCTTATTATTTTTATCAAACATTTTGGAATCTTTCCATTTCATTCCAAAATTCAAAATTAATAATAATTTTAGCCTGATATTTGTAACTAAGTGATTTAAATAATTGTTTGTTGTTTTGAATTACTGTTATAATTCTTGTGTTTCACAAACAACTTTAATTTAAAACTCTCACTAAGACTCCACTTAAATTCAATAGATCATTGGAATGGTTTTATTCTTAATTTCTGAATCATAAATTAAGTTTGGACCCTTTTCATACATATTGGGGATTTCATGGATTTTCAGGATATTGAAGGCATCGCCCTCCCTTCCTTCCATGAACTTCAAGTTCCTCGTAAATTTATATAAATCGGTTACAAAGGCTTTTTATTTTAACCAAATACAGTGAAAATCGTTAAACACGAAACTGATGGGACTGAAATATTTTTTCATGTTAAAAGATATTGCGAAAAAAAAACACACACCAAATATCAGCAAAATTAAGATGATTATTGTTTATTTTATTAGCACAGATATGTATATATGCATGTATTTAATAAAAATCAATGAAACAAAAACATTCATAAGAGATTAATCAAATTTAGTACAAAATTACAAAATATGTTTATTGAGTTTGTGTTGAAAATAATCTGATATTTTCTTTGCATTGTTTTTTTTAGTATCAAATAGTCAACAAATTCAATATCGTCCATTTTTGAATTCATTTCACCATTGGAACGTGCGTCTAAGTAACTGCGCATACTTTCTATGACGTTCTTCCTCATTTCAGATGACGGGGAAACAGGAGTTGGAATATTCATTTCATCTTCAGCGTCGGAATCTGCATCCATGTTATTTTTTGAGTTTTGAACAAACTCCAAAATGCCTTTGACATAATTGGGGCTCTGTACACACATCATCATTTACTACAAGGAATTCTTCCGATAATACAATAAGACAGTCCAATCCGGCTGCTGTTTTCCGCGTTTCGTTCATTCTTAGAAGGGAAATCTTTTCGTGTTAAGCGATTTCCGTTTCGTATTAAGAAAAAAATCCTTAGTAGTTTGTCGGGACCGTTGTACTGTTTCGTGTTAACCGATATTTCGTCTTAAGCGTTTTCGCGTTAAACGTATTTCAATGTATGTATGTAAAGACAACTGTATCCTGCACATATAGCGCGCATTTTGAACACAAACAATAAGATAGAAATTTATGGGTGCGCGTTAAACGGATATAAAAATGATAGCTTTAAATGCAAAGAAGTTGAGCATATAAAAATAATATTTCTACAAGTATTTAAATAGTGTTTATCAAAAGAAATGATATAAGCTTGCGAAACTTTCATTATTGGATAACAAAAAAAAAATTTGCATATTCGTGTTTTGTTTTTTTTTATGCACATCATCAAATCCTATTTCATTTTTTCCTCCATCTCTGTTACTTTGGTCCATAAATTAATACCCATCTTCATTCCATCTTTTTTTTAAGTACATTTTAAGAAAAATATGCTAACATTAAGAAGAGAAAAAGAAATTATTATTACCAAAATGGGAAAAAACGGGTAAAAATTGACAAAAAAATTACATAAACGGAGCCCATTCCGTACAAAATGTTTATGAAAAAATTAAAAATTTTCAATTTTGGATATGTTGCTTTGCTATTCATTTATGAAATGACCTTGAGGTTAAGAGGTATTTTAATTCTTACAAAATCTAGAGCACTTTATCTTGGTTACTATACAAAATTGCTTAAAAAAATAATAGTTTTTATATTCACATATGGGACTTAAAATTTTGTAATAAAACAGTGGTTGATAAATTTGAAGGTTAAGACACTTCTACTATTATACAGAAGACACTCAAAAAATTTCAATTAATTATTTTCAAAACTTTTTGAGCAATCGCTGTCTCCTTTTGAGCATTTTCAAAAAAAAAACACATTTCAAGTAAAACGCATTTTAAGGTATGACATCTTGCTTTTTTTAAGTATTGACATCTGCTTTTTCTAAAACAATTGAAGTTTTTGTTCTAGTGAATGGAAAATAATAAACTTAGTATTTTTATAAAGCTAATAAGACGGCCTATAAAATAAAATCATTAGCAAAATTGCCAATTATCGGCAAAATTCACAGTTTTAGGGTAGTCGGATACCTTAAACTGTAACCCCCCGTTATTTAGACTCTTCCATATTAACAGTAAAGAGACTTTCGCGCCCTCTAGCGAACAGAACAATCTTCAGTGATGGCCAAGTTTCGGAACTGTAAGGATGTAATGAGCATGCGCTCCGATCCCTTTCAATTCTATGTCAACTGTTAGTTCTCTAGTTATGTATGTAAATGTGTTTGTTTTGTCTAATAAACGTGTTTTAATAACTAGTGGACTTAGTAAAGAACCCCTTCCCCGTCTGTCCCTTATCATTTAGCGCCCACCACGTCATAAAACTATTTACTCTCAGACTAATTCTAGACATCGAAAGATAAGAGTATTGCACATGTACATTTCAGACGGTGCAGGGATTCTGCATTTTACCCCTTAATCTCATACTTATTTTAAATATAAAGTAAAACAGAAAAGTTTCTTTTATATGAGTACATGCCTGGAAAGCTTATCGCCGTGAACAGTTTAGGAAAATTATCAGTTCTTGCAAATCAAAAGCAGTTTTATAACAGCGTGTAAATTCGCAAGAATAAGATTATTTTCTATTTACTGATGGAACTTGTTTTAAAAAAAATAT
Source organism: Trichonephila inaurata madagascariensis (assembly GCA_019973955.1). Classification (NCBI taxonomy): domain Eukaryota; kingdom Metazoa; phylum Arthropoda; class Arachnida; order Araneae; family Nephilidae; genus Trichonephila; species Trichonephila inaurata. Next base: position 38,793 of record BMAV01024834.1, read on the forward strand.
TTTTGAACAAATTCTGTTAGTAAATAAAAAATCATTTTTTTTTTAAAAAAAAAAATTTTTTTTTTTTTATTATTTTCTTTTTATTTTACATTGAATGTGCTAACTTTGATAACTCACTAGAAAAGCATTGCTATTTTTAAGGGATTCATAGACTAAAAACATAACAAAACCAGAGCTCTAAAGTTATAATTTCAGTAAAGCTAGTCTGAAATATGTTATGGGATCTCAGGGTGTTAGATTTTTCTAGAGGGCTGAAAATATAAACAATTTTCAAACAGGTATAATTCTTTTAAATTTAAATTAAATAATTCGAATCTCTTACACATTATTTATAAGGAAATGGAGCTTCAGAAAAGTATAAAATGTTTAAAATATAATCATAACTTTAAAAATTATAAGCATTTGAAAATTCTGTAATAAATATTAAGTAATTTTTGCGTTGCGCACGCTATTTTCTAAAATAGTAGCCTCTGATGTATAAAACTTTAAAGAATTATAAAATGTATCATACTCTTTAAACCCTACATCATTTAAGAATAATATATCTTTTATATTTCAAAATATTTAAAAAATATTGAAATTTTTAAAAACATTTTGAAAATGTAATTTTTTTATTTTTTAAAAAAATATAATTTATTATTGCACTAATATAATATTACTACAGTGTAATTAGGATACATTTAACTTTATAAATCCACTTATAGCTAGTAATTAAAGCTACTATTTTAGAAAATAGCATGCGCAACGTAAAATTTAATAAATAGTTCTTATAGATAAGTTTTTTATTTTCATATGCTTATAATTTTTAAAATTATAATTATATTGTAAACATTTTATACTTTTCTGAAGCCCCATTCCTTTATAAATAATGTGTAAAAGATTCGAATAATTTAATTTAAATTTAAAAGAATTATACCTGTTTGAAAATTGTTTATATTTTCAGCCCTCTATAGAAATGTAACACCCCTGAGACCCCTTATGGGTCATATGATACTATAATATGACGTCTTATAAGACCGTAATGGTAACAATACGCTCTCCTCCTGGATAGTGAAAAACATTTTAAAACTTGTTGCTTACGTGAAAAGGCTGATATAGAATCGATTGTATAATAATATCGTAAGAAACTTAAAGACAAATTTTATGTAAGAACATATTTCCTAGGGAAAATGTCAGGGAAAGCTTGAAAACTTGTGTTGCATTACATGTGTGATTATTATATATGGAATTTTTCATTTTTAGTTTTATATTTTGAAAATAATTTTGTTCTGATTTATTTATTTTTTTTATTCTACTTTCTCCTACAAACCTGTGTTCATTGACTGAAATTTTTTTTTGAAAATATAGATAAAAGAGAAAAATGAATTGTATATTTTAGTTTTATGATAAATACTTTCGAGGATGTAGTTGAGAGCAGAGATTAATACTATGAATTGAATTGCTTTGTAAAGAGGAATAGCCTAAATTACACCTAGTTGCCCTCAGCTTTAACTTGGAGAGCAACAGCTTAAACAAAGGATAATTTCTGGCTTAGTTATGCAGCTGCAACTTACACATTTTTTTTTCAATTAAGTTGTATTTACTTAAAGCTACCCACTTTCGTCGTTCTTTTCATTTTGTGAGTTCGCGGAATCATTGAGTTCAACAAAGTTATTATTTACTGAGTTTTCAGTTCTTATTTTTTCCTTTGTAAATGGATTTTTTTTCCCTGCAAACTGTATTAAACTGTAATATTTATACGAAAACCAGAGATATTTTAATGCAGTACTCTTAATCGCGTATTTTCTTTTCTAATTATAACGTGTTTGTTAACTGTACTACTATATAGGCTTTGGAACTCTTACCAGGAAAGATAATATATTTGCGCTTTTATATGAGAAATTTAAAGTAAGCGCTGTAAGAATCTTGTGTAATATTTTCTCTGTGTGCGCGAACGATTTTATTGTTGAGTAGAGTTGATTATTAATAATTATGTACATCATTTATAAGTAGTTAGGTAGGTAAAAAAATCGCATTCGATTGATTTCATTTTTGACAACTGTCTCGATTGAACTAACTTTGCTATGAAATGAGCTTTTTACATAAAGCATCAATTAGTCTTTTATAAGAAATATTCTCAAGGATTTTATATTCATATGCATAGAGCACTTTCTAATGCGAACTTATTTTATTACTATGGATGGTCATTGTGTAAAGCGAGAATTTAATTAATTGTGTAAAGAGTTAAAATTTAGTTTTTCTCAGAAATCTTTTTTTCAATTGCTTACCAGTTTTTGTAATATTAATGCTATTTTTATAATTCAAAAAAGAGCATTTCTGAACTGTATACAAAATCTGAAAATAAGAATTGTAACTTTCTGAAAATTACTGAAATTTAGAATGAATATTTCTCGAATAATTTTTGAAGAATAAAATAGCGGCGATACTATATATATTCTCTGAGAGTATTGTTACCACATCTCTATATTTATGTTTAGGCTTGTGTGATAACTTGCTAGAGTAATTTGCTTACTGCTTTTATCATCCTACACCAATGTACAAAAAATTATGTATTTTTCTTTCTTTCAATTTTTCTAAAACCAAGTTCTTACACGCTACTTTTCAGATTTGTTTGAACAACTGTTTACGGTTAATAGTTTTATGCAAGCTGGTGTTTAACTAGAAAGTTAATAAAATTGTTTATATCAACCTTGTTCAAGGATGTGTGGAGTTTTTATGATTCCTGGAGAGTAACGTATCCTATACAACACATGCTTCAATCCAGATATCCATTGCACCTACAAGAGGTTTATTAGATGTCTACTAGCGTCTTTAGTGGGGTGTAATGTATATTTGAAACCCAGTGGCTGAATGGTTAATGCAACGCGCTTCCGAGGTTCAAACCCTGGGCTGGGCAAGGTTGACTCGGCCTTCCATCCCTTCAGTGGGTCGATAAAATGAGTACCAAGCCTGCTTGGGAACTTAACACTGGGAGTCTCGTGTCAGACTGACCACTTCACCGGAACATCTGCGCATACTCCTCAGAGCCCATGGTTGCGTATACTGAGTTGGGCACAGTAAGCTGTTTTGCCTTCCTTCATGAGCTTTCATGGGGTGTCATACCACTGAGTTATGTTGATATTTGCCAGATAGATATTTTAAAAAGGCTTCTAAAATTGAAATTAAATTTTTGGGGAAGCAGATTAAATTATATCGAATGGTTGAATACGTTCAAAACACAATCAATACTTTAAGAAATATGTACACATTCTTCGTTCCGTTTCACGTAAATTTGGTTTGTTTCAAATTAATGTCTTAAAGATCAGGGGTCGATAACCCTGTAGCTGTGGCGTGCCACACCTATCTATCAATACGATTCAGGGGGCTACACTGTGGGAAATATTTGAAACAATTCTATTCCCCCGACAATGCATACAGAGTCAGGGAATAGAGATAAAAAAATATAGATTTAGAGTTTAATTAATTATTAATTTTGCATTATTAATATATATATATATATATATGTCAGGTTTGAAAAGTTTAGCTACAAA
>BMAV01024834.1:56408-74234 GCA_019973955.1 Trichonephila inaurata madagascariensis
TTTTTTTTACTATATTTAACCAATGTAACAGATCATGTTTAATATGCCACTGAAATTATTATGTAACATTTTTTTTAATTAAAAAAAACAGCAACGAGTATTTTTCCACAGACATATTCGTAAAGCTATTACAATAAAAAATAACATTTTTATTGAAAAAAATTCTCAAAGTTTTAATATTTTTAGCTTGCTTACATGTAAAAAAGATTTATATCTAAATGATGAAACGAGATGATTTGATCAATTTTGGTAAATTTAATTAACATTTGATTTTCAGATAGCGATAGCTAAAGCTAAGTGACGGTATTTGACTACGTGTGGAACCGTGTTTTGCAAAAGAGTATAAATTATTTATATATAAATATATATATATAGTATCATTTGGATATGTCACTTAAATTAGAATATATACATATAAAATTGTTTTGAGAACATTATTATAATAAAAAATTTATTTAAATGCGATTTTTAAGCAAAAAGTGAAGAAAAAATAACATTCTCCTTTTATGCAGAATGCTTCTATAATAATAATAAAAGAGCCTGAACTAGAATTTTTCCAAGTATGTAATTTTATGTGGAGTTGTATTGAAATCCAAATAAAAAACCGGTTATATATATATATATATTCAATCTATAATAACTCTGAAAATAATATGAATTTTTCAAAATTCTTAACTCATGCTCCGTATAAAAATTCCTAGCTATTTATAGTCAAAATATAATTATTATAGAAACACTTTTCACATAAACGGAGAATGTTTTGAAAATATGTCATTTGTGCTTTAGTTTTTGCTAAAAGATTGCATTTTAAATCTTTTTCTTGTAATAATATTCTGAAAATAATTTTCTATGTATATTCTAATTCAACTGACATTAAATGTTTAAAAAAAATTATTCATTTATACGCTTTTGCAAAATTACGGTTTCGGACGCAATCAGTTAGCTTTCTTTTAAAAATAAAAAAAAAAAGAAAACTAAATCTTTTTCAAGATGGGACTTTTATGATTAACAAAATGAAGTATTTATAAACTTTGTAATTATTTTATTTTTTCCAATCTTTAAATATATATATTTAGTGTATGTTGTTTAGAACACTAGAAAATTCATCATAAATTGCATACAAAAAGTTATTATCGTATTAATTTTTCAAGAGAATACATATGTATAGATCATGTAAAAACTTCTATGGATTCTTTTCAATATGTAAACAACACAGGTTTATAGATCATTATATTTATAGAGAGAGATTTACAGTTTCCAAATCCACCACACAACAATAATTCATAAAGGCAACTTGTTGAACAAGATTATTTTTCTTGCAGATAAGGCTTCGGAACAAACATAAACCAATTTATACTCTCATCTAGGTTATAACATTTTCATGGCAATCAAACTGTATACAAACAAGTTATTAAGGTTTGCATCTATTAAGAGGTAACTGAATTTTAATGTGAAGATTTTTTAATGTTTTTGGTCTTTTCACAAAATGAGTGGATACTTATAAATGTTTTAAATACTGGTATAGATGTTGCATATAATTTTTACTTTTTTTAAGCACTTGAGAGAGCTGTTGATAATTTTTGGTAATTATGTTATTTATTTAAGACTTGTTTTATGCTTACCTATTTTAAGGATGTCTTCGGTTAATGTTAAAGAATAGGACCAGAATTTGGAACATTTTTTCAGATATAAAATAAATGAAACATTAATATGCTATTCTGGCTTCACTATCCTTTAGAGAGCAGCATTTTTTATCATACTTTCCGTTTTTAACCGAGTTGATTCATTTTTTCTGGTATAAAATGTGTTTCGCGTTTTTTCTCCTATACCATAAAGTTAAATGGGCTATGCCCCTTCACGTATTATAACAAAAAAGAAAATATTCATGGAATATTTTGGTATTTTTAAAAACTTTATATTGTTAACAGAGGTGTGAGTTATAAAATTGCAAATTTCCATGGAAATTGAGGCCTTTTTTTCTGTGTGCAAATGTGCTTCGCGTTTAGATCAAGCTCTCGTAATTGCACCGAAGACAACCTTAATGTATTTTAGGCTTGATATTTTTCAAATCTTATATTGGGGTGAACATCCTAATTATGAAATTTTAGCTTTTAAATTTTTTAGATTTTAATGCATTGGGATGTTTTCTTTTTAGCCCATCAAGTTACGAAAGGGGGAAGTTTGGTACCAACAAACTAGTTTAACCCCATTTTTGAGTCCTAAGTAAAAAGCTACGCTTGGCTTATTAAGAAAATTTCAAACTAAATCTAAAATTTGTTTTTATATTTGCCATTGGGATTTCGTACTTATATATTTTTTGTAATTCTTTTTTTCTACTTTCCTAAAAATTTGTTTTTCAATTTTTTGTATTTAAATATATATTCTACTTATCATGACTGCTTTCCGCAAAAAGGACTAGGCGAGGATGCCAAAAAATGATGCACTGGCAACATTTTTTTTTTTTTGTGGAACCTAATTATAAAGTATTTCTGAAAGTGCAAAATATCTTATAAGCGTAGGAAGACCTTCGAAAGTCGAAGGAATTCTGTCCGTAAATCATTGCTAAAATTTTTGTACCCACTTAAGATTTATCCTTTCGTGGGGTTATACGTGTATACTAAAGACGTATTTTTATTCCCTTTTCGCTTCTTTATTCGAACAATAGATAACTAGTACCTCCTTTCTCTGCCCCTTTCATCGAACTTTACTTATAAAGGCTAATCTATTTTTGAAGAAGCCGCTAGAGGTCGAGAGAGTCACTTCTGAACTTAACTCAAAAGTGGTTTATAATTTGTTAAATGTATTAAAATGTTTGGAAGTATAAATTATTAAGTTGTTTATTTACTTAAAAATGCGGATTACAATTGAAGGATGTGTAAAAAGAGTAGACATTCCTGGACAATGTGCGCGAACCAACACACTGTGCACTAACATTCTATTTTTCTTAAACTATTCTACGCTATTGGAAAATCGAGACTTATTTTGATTTTTCAATCTTTATTTAAAGATTGGGATATTTATTCAACTTATTATAAATTTTATTTTGAAAATTCATGAGAAATATTGCTTGACTGATAGAATTATATGCGACCGCCCCTTGTTCTGGATTGCAATTTGGATAGTATTCTTGGACGTGAAAAGCTCTATAAAATTCATTTAGATTGGCAGGTTATTATAGTCGTTAGAGCAAACACTGTAAGAAATTCAAATGACTTCTTAACCCTTTCTTGGGCCTTGGGAAGTGTTGTGACGCCTGGCCACTATCCTAAAATGGCGCTGCGATCGCCAGGGGGAAGTAGAGAGGAGAACGCCATAATCGTTGAGAGAGTGTGTTTGTGAATAAATATGGAGATACAGTCCAAAAGTATGTGTGTGATCGTTTATTTTAATTGAGTAATTTTTTATACCAATGAGCTATCGAGGGCCAAAACAGGAAGATTACTTCCCATCTACATGATCTTACAAAATACACCAGTGCAAAGCGTAAAACTCATTATAATATATTGGCCTTGCTGTTATTACGATGCGAAGAATTGTTAGTGGAGAAATCCCCAGTCAAACCCCTACTAATAATGAAAATAAAAATGATAACAGAAAAGAAGATTCCCCCCGTGGATTCCTTAGCCAAGAAAATGATACCTCTGACTTAATACAAGTTCTGGAACTTTTTAATGTCATTTCAAACCTAGTAAAGAAAAATCCTAAAATTCTCGATCTTCTCTCTAAATTTAAAAATGCAAGTTCGGACGAAGAAAAAACCTGCCTATTAGCAGAAGCTCTCATGGATAAAGTTTAATCTCATATTATTTTAACCTTTAAATTCCCTCCTAATTATTTTCTCTTTATAATAGTTGTCTTTAAAATAAACTAAAATTAGAATAATTCTTCGAAGTCAAAGCTAGTGCAGTTTAAAAGCTCACTTCCAACCTCCAATCAAAGCCCACCTCCACAGCACCACTCTCATTGGTTCTCCACTCCTGAAGTCACGCCCTCCTCTCCCAACCAAAGCTGCAACACCATGAACATTGAATAACCAGATAGAGGGTTGAAGACTGCTGACGCAGTCTAGGTACCTCTTCACAAAATCATCATCCGTCAATACGATGCGAAGATTAATAACCGCTTCAGTTTTATGCTACTGCACATAATCCAGCGATTATGACACCTGTAAATCGTATAAAAAAAGATGATACTAAAGAAGAAGTACCTTAAACACAAAAGCTGTTCCTGCATATGACAATGTCATGGGAGGGGTTGATCGCTTCGATCAAATAAAATGAAGATACCAAATAATAAGATCTGTGTAAAATGATGGCATCGTATCTTTTATTTTCTTATTGATCTTGCAATCATAAATAGTTTCATTCTGTGGCAAATGAACAGAAGAAAAACAGAAGTGTAGACTAACATTCTGTATAGCATTAACTCGTTAGCTAATACATGGATATTCCTACAGAAAAAGAAAAGGACGTCCTATTAGCTGCCAAGCAAAAAAGTGTGTAGTTCCGGAAGATATGCGCTTAGCTAGTATGGAAAATCATATGCCAAAGATGGTTTCCAACTATAGACGATGTAGGAAATATAGCAGAAAAGGACAAGAAAAGAGGACCTGCTACATATGTGCAGAATGTCCTCTTTCTCATTGCAACATACTTCTAATCTTTTCATGTCAAATAATTACCATCAAATTTAATTTTTTTTATGACGGTGAATGGTTCCTTGGGAAGTATTCTTCCCACCCCTAACATTTAGATGTAAACATAAAATTTGACAACATAAAGTGTATTTCCTTAAATACTATTGTGTGTGGAGTGGTAGCTAGGAGAGGGCGTGCCAGCTCAGGTCTCATTCTCGTCACTTGACCATGGTTCAAGATTACGAGGTCCGTCGCCAAGAGCCCTCGAGTAGCTGAAGAGTGTGACGTTAATTCACTCACTCACTTAAATTATCGGGCCGTGGGTAGCCTAGTGGTTAGAGCGTCGGACTCCAGACCGGAAGGCCTGGGTTCGATGTCCGATGCCACCGAGTACACACGGAGTACGTGCTCATTAAATCGAAAGTCTTGTGGGATGAATCATGAGTGCAGGGGGCTGGAGAATATTTCCTTCCCTCCAGATCCATGCCGAAATTGTGGAGGTGGAGATAGGTGGTGTGTCGCCATCTATCGTATAGAAGTCCAACATGCCTCAGGTTTTGGCAACATTCATTCCTATCCTTCGGGAGGAACACGACAACAATTTAAGTTATATTGTTTAATTGTTAATAAAACATAAAAAACTGCGAGAAATTCAAAAGAAAAATAAATGACTGAAGAAAATTACAGCACTAAAATGCATGATTCATTCACCCAGGAACTTCGTGTCAGTTTCAATTAAATAAAAATTTCATTTAAATTACTCTTTTTATGTGGTTTTTATGTAGGAATATAATGAATCTGCGCAAATGAAAATATGGATCTTCAAGCGAAAGGATGAATACGTTTATATCGATAAAATTCTTTTTTTTTTGTGCTTAAAATGGAATGTTGAAATCTTTTACTATAAATATACGTTTTACTTCAAAATCAATGTAAAATTTGATATAAGTTCATTTTAATTAATAATCACTAGAAAACAGGGAAGTTGAAGAGAGTTGAATAGATTCTTGAAACAAAAGAAAGAGAGAATGCCTTAAAGTATAAGATACATGATGGGGCAATTTTATTATTATTTTGGAAACTTAGGTGAAAAAAAATCGCCGATATATGTATTACCAGAAAAACTTCATAGCGTAAAGGTTAACTAAAAACGATTTGCCAAAATAAAAGCGTAATCGAACAAAAAGTCGTTAAACTTAGCATCCATGTTGTATTTTACTATAGCCAATAAAGATATAATGAAATTATTGGGTTGATATTTTGTGTAGATATTTTATTCGAAAAAGAGGGAATTTTTGTTTTAAAGTTGTTTATAAATCTGCACGATTTTAATTTTTCATAGATTAACTAAATTAAATGATTAAAGAAAATGTTTCTAAAAACCGCGAGATTCTCCCCTTTGTTTTATTCATCGTTCTCTACATACTTTCCCTTTCACCTTTTGCTTTTACAGTTACTACTATATAGTCTAACTAATCCTTTTATTGGATGATACTTCTCAGAAAATATAATTTTATGCCTTGTGTTATCCATCTTTTTCTACTTGTTTTACTTTCAACTTGTGCTGTTTCTTTGTGTACAATCCGCAATTGCACTGCAGTAATGATTAACCAAGTTTTTTAAATTTATGTTTTGTTTTTGTCGTTGAAAGATCTATTGTAGAGCTGTAGTGCCGCAGAAGACATAGCGTAGAGGGGCTTATACTTGTTAAATCTACCGAGGCTCAATATTTTCACGCTTGAGTGGTGTGAAAGTTTGGAAAGAAGGATGCCAGCTCAAAGGTCGTTGTCATCACTTGACCATGGTTCAAAATTACGAGATAAGTCACCAATTACCCTCGTTTTGCCTTACCGGTTGATTCATAAATAATGTGACCAATTTCAGAGGATCATAAATTCTTATTGAATAAAGTTATATACATGGAATTTTCAATGTGGTTTCCTCTAGCACAGTACACTTTTCGTAAGGGTTTTGGCTAAGCTAAAAGAGTTTTTTCGATCATTTTTGGAGTATTTTTCAAACTCTCTCTTAATTTTTTTTTTGAAGCCCAACCCCCTTTTTTTTTAAATGCTCTTACTTTACGTCTATTTAATTGTTTTTTTAAGTATCCCCATGAAAAATAATCGCAAGGAACACAGACAGGGGATATTGATAGTCATCTATCAGGAAGCAGAATATTTATTTTTTAATCTTCGGCTATTTTATATTTTATTTTACAGTATGACTTAGTGCATAATCTTGGTGAAAAACAAAGTTTCTTTTAAAGGTAAAGACGTTAACTTTTTTCAATCAAGTGTTTCAAAACTACATTCTGATAGTATTCAGCATCAATTTTAAAGTTTGGTTCTTCAAAAAATGGTTTTGTTAAGCCCTGAGAGAGGACATTTCCGTCCATACCATAACACCTGACGGCCAACTTTCATTTTGCAAAACAGCTGTGTCTTTGCTATGTTTTTTGCTTGAAATATATTGAATCTTTATTTTGTCAGTTGTGAATAACAGATGAAACAGTACTTCGTTAGAAGTTATCCATGCTTTGTATCCACCTTTGTGTAACATTAAATACAGAAGCCAAGAACGTTTTCTTCGTTTTTCTACGGTCTTAACAGACATTTGATGACAGACTGGAAAATTTACTCTTTTATAGCCAATTTTCTTTATCTGACGATAAATTGTCGATTGCTATATCTATAGTTTCTTTTCCATAGGTTTTTGAGGCAAAGAATTTTCTGCAGCGATATTTCTTTTCAAATTCTTTTTTTCTCTTTCATTAAGGACTTCCTTTCATTCACATTTTTTCCCTAGAGTTTTTGATGGCGAACCAAATTTTATTTCTCTTTTTGAAGTTTAGATAGTAATACAATAGAAAAATGTTCTCTTTTGATTTTTAAATGCTTTGTTATTTATACAGAATTTGAACAACCATCCTTCAAAAGCTGTACAATTTCGTTCTGGATTTGAGGATCTAATTTCTGTACTGTAATTTACTCCCACTAATAAAAATGGTTAGATTGGTAATTTAAATGTTTCATTTTTCAAATAAAACCGGTAGTGAAACGATAGAAATCATCATAAATAGTTATATGCTTTTAAAACTGGTCGCATTTATTTTGAATCAACCGGTATATTGCGACGTGAATAAACATTCACTCAATTAAAGCTGCAGAAGTGCTATTTACGATGGACTAAGCAATTTTAGACCACTATCAAGTGGCCTGGATGACACCCAAACAGGCCACCCCACTTTTTTGAGAACATTCTTCAGACATATAAATGCCATTTCTTTCATGAAATAAACATGGATTTTAGATGAACAGACGATAAATTTAGTATCACTCAACGGAATTTTTTAAAATGTCTTATAAATAAATAATAAAGAGAAGGAATTTTGGGAAAAAGAAAAAAAATGTCGAAGTGACAAATTGTTTCTCAAAAAAAAATTGAAAGAATTTTGAAATTTAAACTTGCGGTAACCTTATCTTCATGAGCTATCTTTTTGCACAGTGGTTGCAATTCTGTTCTATTGAAACTTGACTGAACTTGTATTTATTTAGTGCAATCACTCTTCTTTGGAACGCGTGATTTAAAAGAAAATAAACAAGAGTTCCTCGACAGATTCGGTATTTTGCACAAAATAAACAAGAAATGGCAACAGTTGCGCTTCGTTTCATATTTTTGGTTGAGGGGAAACTGCTGATATCGCTTTCTGTTTGCGTAGAAGTTATGAATGAATTGCACAACAGGATGTCTTCATTGGAAATGTCGAACCAATGAATGGAGCCATTTTACTTCGTTTCTGACTCAGGGTAGAGTTATTTTGTCGATCGAAGTGATATTTCTTATCTCGTCTTCCTACGATCATACGCACGAATCAAGACGCAGACATTAAATTATTACGAATGACGCTATAAACATGTTCATATTCGTATTTCTGGAAAAGATGAAATAGTCTTAATATAATTGTACCGTAATGAATTGAATTTTCGTTCGTAAACAAGTTCCCGTAACTGATGACATAATGATTATTTAGCAATTTAAGAACGCTTTGGATGTACGCATAATCCATCTTGTTAATTCTGTGATATCTTTTGACAGAAAAAAAATCATAAATTGCTTAAATCTGATAGATCCGATTGATCATCAACTTGACTTTATTATTTTATAAGAAATGTTCATAAAACCGAGATTCGTTGTGTGTCACAAGAACTATTTAAGTTCTATTGAACTATCATCAATTTTGTGTTTAAATTCTTTTTTAATACTGGAAAAAATATTATCAAAAGATGCCAACCTAAGCAGTGAAACTTCAACGGCAGACGATTACATATCAAAAAATTAATTAAGTAATCAGATAAATTTGGAATTACATGAATTATTGAATTAAAGCAGACGATATAATAATATGGAAAACAATTTTCAAATATATCTATAACTACCGTATAATCTAAATAGTCAATTAAAAATTAGTTCAAATTTAGAAAAAGCAGACAATAATATGCAAGAGAAATTGAGAATTTAAATAAAAATAAAAATTTTTTAAAAAAAAGAACAAATATTTTACAATTTGAAACAATATTGAATTATATTTGATTGTCATTCTTTCTAGTTATTCCAAATGGACTGGATTGCAGTTAAAATCCTATCTTAAAACAAAAATAGTCTTCATTAATCAAAAAACAAAAGTGATTTTATACAATTTTATGTAGCATCGTGAGATTCCAAAAATTTGTTTTACCATTGCACAAAGTGTAAAATGTATGACGGTCATATGATAAATTCTATCACGTGTTCTCCATTGAGTTCCAAACTGATATTTGACTTGTATTTGTTGTTCTACTTGTAAAATTTGAATAAAATTTCAAATTTCATAGTTGGGTTAAGAAGTTCAAGTATTAAGACTCTTCTCCAAACGTTTTTCCGAAATTAAAAAAAGAATATCATATTATGCGTTTATTTTTAAATCAAATATTTTTTGTTCATTTATGTGCATTATTCTTTTTAACAAATTTGTACTTTTAAAAGAAAAATTCTCCAATAATAAAAATTTGGCAATAGCGTATTTCCAGAATTGATCGGCCTCAAACACGCTATTGCATTTATCATATGACAATGACGTCACATGAGTTCCTGAACTGATTGGATGGAATCACGTAAATTGCAATTTATTGTGTGACTTTGACATCATATGAATTTAGTTCATTGTTTCTTTTCGTACACCTTTGAAATTCGTCCTAATGTGGCCTTTGTTGAGAAAGGATAAATATTTTGAGACGCTTTATGATTTTGTAATAGACTGTGTGGATTATTATTATTTTTTTTGAACATTTATTCAATTTTAAATCTCGATCAATTCTGATTGCTTTTTTTAGGTAATGGTTTTATGGTCCCTAAAAATAACATCAAATATGCGTTGTCGAGTTTTTTTTTTTTTTTTGGAGAATCATATGATGCAGCATTTGAGGAAAAAGAAAAACTCTTCCAACTCCATTTCTATTGACTGCTCACTTTAAAAGTTTGGATGTTTTCACCACTTTACTCGCTTTCGAAACGGCGGCATTTCTTTTGATGTGAAGATGCGACTATATGAGAGAGAAGCAAATGAGAGAGAATTTATCTGAAGGTCATCATGTATATATCTGATTTTTAATCTAAAATATGTTTTAAGTGTGAGGCCGAAACCCTTAAAAATGATTTCATTTTTTTCCAATAACGTACTTTTGAAATTTTTATGCCTATTAAACTAAAGACTTTTCTAATTTTATGTTTTTTAGTCTCAGAGACGGAAAGTCTTCAAAAGTTTCCTTTTCCTTTTTTTTTCTTTTCTTTTTCATATTATTTTTTAAACTGCTTCTTAGAATTTCTAATTTTTTTTCTTAGAATTTTAATTCTTGAAATTTAATTCGATTAAATCAATTTCACAACCTACTTATACAATGATTTCTTTTTTTTTCTCTTAGACGTAAGAACACGAAATTCATACCAACAAGGTGTCACGAATAGAAGTATTTTTTTTATCGAATCTTAATATTTTGTTACATTCATTCCATCCATACATAATATTTGTATAACATGTTTTCCTTCTGTTTAAAAAAAAATTCTTGATGCTGTAATAAATTGATTTGTCTGCTCTCTTGGTGCTGGCGATGACAATCAACAAGAGAATGTTATTTACAGTATCCACCCGAATATCTATAATCTATAAGGATTCGAATTTAATATTCTTATATATTATGCCATGACATTATTGATTCGTTATTTTTCAGCCCGTTCTTGATCTTAATTAATGAGTTCTCACTGGAGGTTTCGTTACTCCTGTCCGTAATTGATCATTGACTGTTATAATAACGGCGCACCACGAAACTACTTAAGGGTTAAGTGCGATGGACCTCGTAATTTTGAACCACTTCAAGTGATAAGGTCAACACCTTTGGTACCCCACTCTCTAAACTTCCACACCACTTCAACGCGAGGACTTTGAGCGAGTCCATCAGTCGCTTTACACGGGTTGTCTTAGGAAGCACTAGGACGCAAGTCCGCGACTCAACGAAAGCAATTCTGGCTACATTCGTTACTGTAACCAGTTGGTTACGCTGCCCATGTTGTCCGTTTCTAAAATTCTACAGGTTTGCGTTTAACACCAGGTCAGATATTCGGTTTCTATTCTTTAAAAATCTTATACTCTCAGTTTTTTTTTTTTTTTAATTTGTTCATTCACATTAAAGCTGTACATTGCCAAAAATTTCCTCGTCTCAATTTTTCCATAAAAAGAATAAGGCATTCTATCTGTGAAATGTATTGAATTACTATTGAATACAGTAAGATATTACAGTATTATTTAATTTATATTTGCATGAATTTTATTATAATTCTTAAAATCATATCAAACATCTATATGGGACCCTTTTTACGTTTAGCAATAAAAATGCAAATTTATGTTGAAAATATTTCTTTGTTTGCTGAAGATATACGCCCGACAGTAAGAAAAAGAAAAAAAAATTGAGGCATCAATCTAGAGTGAGTGTTCATTAAGATATTATAAATCAACACAAGGGCAATTGGCGACGGGCTTAGTAACTTTGAACCATGACAACACTTGAGCTGGGGCCCCTTTCTACAAACTACATTATGCTAACGGAAGGACTTAGAGCAGCGATACTCAACCTGCGGCCCACCGAACCTTTTTAGGTGGACCGGCCATGACCTATTGCTCTGAGAAATTCAGTTATTTAAGAACAATGTATTAAAAATTTGATGGGAAATTCTTTGACAAGAAATCAAATATATCAATTTTGATTTTTTGCTGTCGAAGTCGTCCGGCTGCGTTTCAGTTCAGTACAGTGATGAACACTGTAAAAATGGAGACTTGGCTAACGCCTTATGCTCCGATATATTGTGGATTAGATCTTAGCTTGTTGTAATGTACGGTTAGTGATTGCACTGTCTATCAGTAGTTTTAACTATCACCTTGTGTTTTAACTGAAATTGATGAAAGTAGAGTATTGAAAATCTATTAATTGGAATTTTAGAATCTATTGGTTGATGTTAAGAATTCAACTTTTTTAATTTGCTCTATTGTTTTACATTTCGCTATTGAGGAATACGACCATTCTCCGTGGTTGGAGATAAAAATTTTTAAAATTTCACGCTGTGATTTGTATTTGATACAGTTTAATATAAAATGTTCACTCGTTTCTGGTACTTGACAATCTGCACACAAAGGAGAATCTGTTTGTTTAAAAAGGAAATAAATATCATTTAATGGTAATTTTTTAGCTCGCAACTTACTGATTAAAACTTCTGTATTTCTATTTTTTGCTGCCTGTCTATTCCACTTTTCAAGATGAGAAATATAAATATAATTTTTGTTTTTTGCTTTTTTTCCATATTTCTTCGTTTTTACTTTTGTGTTGTTTTTTGAAATATGTATGTAGGTCTTCCCAAGTAATCCAAGAAATAATATTCCACGATTCTGGAGAGGCTTTAGCTAATTTATCAACTCTTCTTCATTAATTTCTATTCCTTTGTGAGCTGGTACCCAAATGAATGTAATTGATTGAGCTATTTGGAGGCACTCATGTAAAGTTGAATTTAAATTTAATATTATCGTATTGGATTTTCTATTAATATTTTGGATACTTTTTAGAACTGATAAGCTGTTCCGGCTGCGAATTGTTATTCTTTTTCCATTTGCAACGGTTACGGTTAGTGATAAGAAACAACAATAGAGTAGCGACAGTTTTACGGGTGGGGTTAATTTTTAACCATCTTTCATACCTAGCAAGCGAAAAATATTCAAATGATTTCGAGGTTGACTGCTTTGTAGTGGAAAACAAACACGGATCAGTTCTTGTTTGATTTGTCACGAAAGTGCTGTATTCAAAAATACCAGTAAACAGGAATCATTCAATGACACTTTTCCTTCAAGATCTTTTTTAAGACATGTAAACAGGCTTTATTGAATATTCTTTGCAACAGCAACAAAGTGTTTTGTCAGTGATAAGGTCACAGCAGTAACAAATATGTCCTATGAAGTTTGTTGTATTATTGGTAATCATATGAAATCGTTTACTGATGCAAAAATTGTGAAGGAGCGTTTTTTAAATTCTTTTAATTTAGTGTTAGTGACAAAAAAAATTACAAATAATTAATAAAAAGCAACACACGGGAGTCATAATAGTTTGACCAATTTTCCACATTTTAAATTTACAATGTTATCTTTTTTGGTCTTAAGCATCCCCTCTTCTCCTCCCCCCGTTTAACCTCATGTTGCGGCCCGGGTGAAATAGCTAACATATGTATGCGGCCAACGTGAAATGGCTGGCATATGTATGCGGCCCAGCAGAAAAAAAAGTTTGAGTACCCCTGACTTAGAACCTCGACAGATTTAACATGCTTTAATCAGCCTGCATGGAAGGTCTTCATTATTGCGAGGGCTGGAACTCATGACACTTGTGATCGTATCTACTGGGCTACCACATCCATAGCATCAATCAGGAAGAGAGAAAAAAAAAACCCCAACTAATTTTGTAATTGTTTTATGGTATTTTGGGTAAAGGACGGGGGGAAAATTCCGCAGCATTCCAATTTTAATAAAATCATTCAAAAAGAAGACGAAATTAGTTTTTCTATAACTCGTATAAACTCAAAATCGTGTACAAAACGTTCGCGTGAAAAGAATAGGGGTGAATGCTTGCTTAGGTCCGTGATTCACATCCTACTAAGAATACAACGGATTGTGTTCTCACTAAGTTGAGAATCATTTGATAGGACTTGTTGTTAAAGATTCGATATTATTCTTCTCGAATCAAAACGCACACACACATTCTCGAGTATTTACCAAATCCTATTAGAAACGAAATGGAAGACAATAAATCAAATTACACATAAAAAAAGAAAGAAAACAAGTCTTGGAATCGATCCTTTTGAATTTAATGTGTCCACTCTAAGGGAGCGCCTTACTTGACATGCACCTGGCACGCTCACTCGAGACATTAATTGCCCAAGGACATCTCAAGGACACCAGTTATGAATTAGGGATTTGTGTCAGAGAAGAGCCTCTTTTCGTTATTTATAGGGGAGGCTAAGGTTACCGGCGGATGCAGGGTTTTTAATTACTGCGGTTGATGACGGTTTATTAAAAGATGAAAAGAAAAAAAATCTAAATATTTTTATTTTCACGCAGAGTTCGAGAACGAGTCAACAAACTGGATGAATTTTAAGAAATAATTCAAGAAAAGCTAAAGGGAGAAAGAGAAGGAGAATTTATGAGTTTTTTCCCAGTTAATTATTTTGGCAAATCGCTCTGATTTATTTCTGTTTTCGTTCTGTCTTATCTTGGTTTTTCATCTGCGATCGCAGAGTTCGGTCGTGAGAAAATAGTTTGTTATTAGTTATGGTCTTGAGGAAAACCTCCACCACAAATGCTCTGAGAAAATTCGTATTTTTTTTCCTATTAGTGAATGGAACTGATGTATCGGAAAGTAAATTCTTTTTTAAAAAGCATAATACCCCTCTAACATATTTTGTGAAAAACTTCACTATTTTTCACTCTTAATGGTCATCAATCTTTATATGCTCGCACATGTGTGTACCGGTTTTATTTACATTTATTTTTCTACAGGGGTGCGTGGCCGTGCTTGTCGAATGGTCATCGCGTCATGAACTCGGTCCATTGGGAAGTCATTGGGTTCAAAATCTAGTGCCCCAGAAGCCCCGATGTGTAGAGCATGTTTTTTAACGTCGCACTATTTTAACCAATACGAGGACTGTTGGCGATGAGCCTCGTAATTTTGAACCTCAGTCAAGTGACAAGGACGATACCCAGTGATGTAACGGAGAATATTACAGTCCACCTAAAATGTCAGGTGTTCCAAGCCGGATCTTACAAGGGTTGCAAAATCATAACATAACATAGGCTTTGCCCCCTCTCCTCGTAGTGAGAGGTTGCAAGGGTGTACGTTACGCCACTGACGACATCTGGTATCCCTATATCAAAACTACCACACCACGGGAGGACTTTGAGCCTAGATAGATTTAATGTTCATCAGCCCCTCTACAAGCGGGTCTTTAGTGCCACTTGTGAGCGCAGACTAATGACATGCCGGTCAGGTTGGTAAGGCTCTAATACCTTCCATTGCCGTATGAGGAAGTTTAGAGAAAGGGGTGCCGGCTTAGGTGTCGTCCTCGTCATTTGACCGTCGCTTAAAATTGCGAGATCCATCACCAATGTCTTTCGTGTTACTTCACAGTGGGACGTAAATTAAAATTATTCAACCTGTAGTCTGTTATGGACAGTTGATAATTTTCTGAAAGGATTAAAGTGTGAAGTGTTAAAGTCTATGAAGCGTTTTCTATTTCTATCAATATTGTATTTAATATGCAACAAAATGGCTATACTGTTTGGCGGCTCACAATTGACCATAATTTAAGGTCTCGAAACGAATTTGTTAGCTGTTTAGCTATATATATCTATATAAATAAATGTTTACATCCGTGCCGACACTTTTATAAAAAGAAAGCTTCATTTACCTGTGGTTTTATTTTAGCATCTGTATAATATATAAATGCCAGAAGTGATTGTTGATATTGATCGGAATCAGTGGCGTAACGTACACCCCGTATCGACGGGGGGGGAGACAGTGTTCTAGGGGGCCCAACGCCTGACTTCCGCAAAGACCCACCCCTTTGTGAAATCTACCTCGGGGGCTCACCCCTGCCTTTGCAGGGGGGCCCAAATGTGTGTTCTCCGTTACGCCAATGATCTGAATCATCGTCTTTTTAAAACTGTATGAAGGGTATCGGCTATAACAGATTAAAATTAATATCCACATTAGAAATTATGTGAGGACTATTGGTAACGAGCTTTATAACTATGAACTACAGTTAAACCTCAATTCCATTTAATGAGTCAGCACCTTAGTACTCTTATTTCCATACTATTCTACGCGAGCATTTAACCTTTTAAATGGTTTGCCCGTACACGGTACGGGCTACCGAAAGCTGGCCACAACCAGTTTGTCCGAAGGTTGTATGGGCACTGGTATAATTTCTTCTTTCTATCTTTGATTTGCACATGTTTTCAATTCTTACAATGAGATTATTAGTGCTAGTGTTTTTAAGAGATGTAATGTGTCCAGGGTACAGAAATACTTCTCATCCGGGATTTTCTTTGTGGTGACAGCGAGAATTTTTCATTGAAAGCAGGAATTTAGATTCTTGAAAATATTAGATAAAGAACAAGGATTGGCAAGGCAATGTGTGATTTGTTGCTTAAGAAGAAATGAAAAGGGAAAGATAATCCAAAAAAGTCGATGTTGTGTCTGTCTCTATTGCAATGTAAAATTGAGTATTACACCATACTTCAAACTGTCTGTCTATATCTTTATGCACACACACACAAAATTCTAAACCGTTTGAAAAGAAGGTACGAAAATGAAATTTTTTGCAAGTATGAGAGAAATTCTTCCAAGATATATATAAAAAGGCCGCGGTAGCCAAGTGGTCAAGGTAACGGATTCGTGGCTGGCATTTCATGAGTTCGAGCCCAGTACCACTGAAGACCCGCCGTGTAGGGGAGCGATGCACGTTAAAAGTATCCTACTGTTGGTGTGGTGTGGTAGTTAAGAGAGGGGTGCCAGCTCAGGTTTCGTCTTCGTCACTTGACCATGGTTCAAAGTTTCATGGTTCGTCACCAAAAGCCCTTGTGTAGCTGAACAGTGCGACACTAATATTCACTCACTCGCTAAGATATATGACACATTCTTCATAGCATGTACAGTGTGCTTATTAAAAGCAAACAGTTAGGGGATTTTGTGTTCCACATTCATAAAATAAGAACTAATGAGAAAAATTTAAAATCTGAATAAAATTCTTCCATTTTTGAATTCTATTAAGTGTATAATGCTATATATATATACGCAATATAAAAATATGCCTCTTTTAAAGAAAATTTTCTGTAAAAAAATTGACCGTTTAAGGGGTTAAGGATACATTTCTACTTAATGGACAGCTCCCCATTACTATACAAAATAGAAAACTGGTTAAATCAGAATGAAACACCTCGCTCGACTTGACCATTGCCGGACTATTACGAAACTCATCAACAAATTAAACTGAGAAATTTTTCAAATAATGTGAAGATTTGCGAAGATAGAGCCCAAGTATATAGATCTGTTATCCTTCCTTTTAACATCCTAATCGAACAATGTCCATTTAAAATAGGATTAAAGAAGACTTAAAAGCAAAATATTAAGTCATTTTTATTTTCAAATTAAACTAGTTAGAACTTGCACTTTATTTTCTTTTCAATGTTTCTGGTCTATTATAATCGTATAGGCTTCATTTAGTTTTATTTTTATTTCTGCTTCGCTAAAAATAACATAAGATTTGTAAGCGCTGGACTACTTGATTTTGAAATTCATTCAAGTGACTTCTGTGCTATTATCTCCCTCTCCTAATTACACTCCGCAGGTGAGAATTTTGAGGTATAATTCCATTCAAAATCCTGTAATGTCAAGTTTTTCCGGAATTAGGGAGTAAGTGAATATTAACGTCACACTGTTTAGCTACTCGAGGGCTTTTGGCGACGGACCTCTAATTTTGAACCATGGTCAAGTAAAGAAGACGACACCTGAGCTGGCACTCCCTCTCCTAACTACCACACGACACCAATGGGAGGACATTTGAGATCT